>JAIPRM010009209.1:0-15056 GCA_025469315.1 Stegophylla sp. TES_Ste_2020
ACTCATAAAATTGTACAAATCGTTATAACTATTCCAGTTTCAAGCGCTGGTTGTGAAAGAACATTTTCTTGTTTAAGAAGACTTAAGAATTATATGAGATCTCTTATGACAAATGATAGGTTAGTAACAGTAATACGTCAATATTTAAGTCTGTAAAATTTATAGCCTACTTATGTGATACCTAAGTAATTATTTTATTTTGTTGTAGGTTGAATAATTTGGCATTGTTGTCCATTGAGAAACATATTTAAAAATCACTAGATTTAGATGAATTTACTGAAAGATTTGCAGTGAATCATAAAAACAGACGACTGTATATCCTTGTATAGTTATATAAGTGTATACCTATATTAATTTATTATAAAAATATAATACTTAATAGTTAATCAATACATACAATTCATTATGAAATTTAGTAATTTTCTTATAGATATTATGTGATAAGAATTGTATGAGGAGGAGTGGGGGATTTAGAATATTGCGTTTTACAAAACTCAGGCGTTAAGCAACATTAAAACAGTATAATTATGAAGAGAACTTTAATAAGCAGGGTAGGCGTGAATGGTGGGTGTAGGGGTGATACCCCTTGCTTTTTTTATGCTAATTAATCGGCAAAATTTAATTTGTAAACAAAGTTGGCAAATTTAGGAGGAGTATAAAAAACAGAAGGGGGCCAAAAAATTTTGGACCCCTTAAGAAAAAATGTCTGGTTACGTGCCTGGAAGTAATCGTAACCAAGTACAGTTGTATTATTTCAGTTTATTTCCGAAAACCTGCGTTTGAAAAAGTCGTGTTTTTAAAATTAAAAAAAAAAAAAAAAACAACTTGTACTTCATAATATAGGACGAAACTCTTTAGAAATGATCGAATCGTATGTAATAATTGATTTTTATTATTTTATCATTAATCCCTCTATAATCGGTTTTGAAGAGATTTTCCCCCAGTCATTATACAATCGTGATTTTACGTAGTTGTATAATAATTTATTACGTTCTAAATACAACAGCGCCATCTATGATTCATTATTTGTAACTGACGATATTGTATTTCGAGAGATGTGATTTTTCAGATTTTGTACGGTATTATTTAATTTGATTCTTACTGTTTAAATCCCTTAATAGGGATTTTTTAAATCAAACGGTGTAATATAAACGATAACATTTTATTGATAATTGATGTTTTTTCTCAAACTTAAATTGTACGCATAATAACAATATTATTACTTAGAATTTACTCTTTAAAAAAAATATAACTTTTATTAATCACAGTGGACCGATAGTATTACAAAAATCCGATGAGGTTTAAGTGGATTTAGGATGGTTTAACCCACCCAATCACTGCCCCTATATCCAAGTATGTAGTCACTGGTGACGAGAGAAAATTGACACATCAGAAAATTAAACTCAGAAAACGAATTTTGAGATGTGTTTATAAGATGCATACCACATGTTATGTTTATGTGAGTGTATGTTGCATAACTTGTCCCTCATGGCTTCATAACACGAGCGTTTTCATTTCCAATACAATATTATATTAATTACTCAATTAAATTATAAATATTAACACACTGAGTAACGTGAAACGTTCCTTTTGTTTACCAATCCGTTCGATTCCTAGATCCTTACAAGTCGTGAAAAGGAATATTATGTCAGTTCCTGGTTCTTTTGACATCCAAAGGATCATCATTTTTAACCTCGTGTAAAAGTAACTAGTTCCTTACCTTATGTGTATTTAAAAATATTAAATTATTTATGAACGAATGAATAAAGAAAGGAATTAAAACTGAAAATGCATATTATGTAAATTTATTTCATCATTTATTGGATATTGTTTTTCGGTTATAAGTATTAAGTATTTTGAAAAGTCACTCCTACCCCCCCAAAATACCTGGCTACGTCATATCACTGTTGGTTAGGAATGGAGTGACTTTAGTTATCAAATGGATAGGTATGGCAATACATTATCTATACTGACAAACTGTATACACAAAAATATGTATCAACAATTAATATGTCACAGTGATGATATTTTCAATATATTATCATATTTATTCATAGGAATAGAAATATGCTATTAAAACTTAAGGCGAATCAACGTTTTTAAAAAAATGTCACAAAACAAAATAAACAGAAATCGTTTGTTTTTGATACATTGTAAATGTGTATTCTCGCTATTACAGTAAAAAACTGAAGTTACCTAAGGAAACTACGTATCACAAATCAAAAATATTATCAAAAATCCACTTTAATAGTTTTAAGGAAGAGAAAATTTTTATACGAAAAATTAAAAATAAACTTTTTCAAACCGTAATCCAATATTTCGATATCAGTAAACTCCAAATTACTATAAACTTCAAAGCTAATGATTTCCCGAAAAATCGGTTTATATTGTTGTTTTTTTTAATTAAAATTTTTTAATTTTCTTAAAATTGAAATCGGCGAGGTGGGTGTGGTAAAGTGGAATTTGGACCAGATGACCACTGGGTCCAAGTAATTAAAATACTGAAATTTTAACTCTTTAAAATATTCTGAAAACAGATTAGCTTACTCGCAAACGTTATTTTAATATAGGGTGACCATACGTTCTGTTTTATACAGGATTGTCCTTTATTTCGGCTCTGTGTCTTGTTGTCCTGACAAACTTCTCTCAGGACGCTTTTTGTCCCGTAATTTCATGTCTGTCCCAAATTAATCCAGTTTTTTGACTTACTGTTGATTTAAAATTTTTGAAATGAAGTTATTGAATAAAATATTGTAAGAATCTAGAAATCTTTTGGATACCATTAGATCAATTATAATCGTAAAATGAATTAACAAGTTTTTTTTAGAAAGTATACAATGTGCATGAATAAAGGATTTGAAGAAATTTTAAAAAGTATCAATTTAGTTTCATTATGTTATTTTATGTTTTTCAAAATAATGTGTTTTTATGTGTTTAAATTTAATCTATATAATAGGTAGTTTAAAAATTATACTTTTGTCACGATTCAAAAACATATATATTTGTGTGTGTGTGTAAGAAAAAAAAAAGCATTATTGTAAAAACACTAGCTTCTTCACTTCGATCAGAATCTAAAATAATAATAATAATAATAATAATAAATAAACATCAATGTTAAAAACATTAGCTTCTTCGCTTGGCTCAGTGTGTAAAATGTAACAACTAAAAGAGTAAATACAGTAAAATGTTTTTGTTTTTTTTGCCATTTTTGGTGAAAATTCGGTTGTTAAAATGGGAAAAAGTTTTGAAAAAAAAAAAAAAAAAATGTACATTCATAATACAAGTTGGAGAAAAAATAATGAGTATATAATATACAGGTGGCGTATACGTGACAGAAATATTACAAATAAATGTACGAACGGACATAATATTGCAGCAATATGCATGTAATACACACTAAAATACATACTAATAGAAAATCACACGCGCACACACAAACACTAATGCACACACGCACACGCGCGTTTGTGTATGGTTATGTGTGTGTACGCGTGAGATGGAACTTCAAAGAACGCGTAATGTTTAGAAAACACAAAAAGGAAAAATCACAATGAAAAGGTGGGAATAAAAGAGTATTTTTTGGAATGGGGAAAAATTTCCAATGACTGGCGAAGAAAAAATACATTTATGCGTTAAAGGCTATTCCTGCGAAAAAAAAAAAACTGTACGTTACACGCGGGGTAGTACGGAGTGCATTAATTTAATGAATATCGTTTTCGAACAACGCATCGTGTAATGGCCGTCGTCGACGATTGTGTTCCTCCTTGTATTTTTTTGTATTCGCTCCGAATAAATAATAATAATTATCGTAAACAACCGCCGCGACGCGTCGTTCGTTTTGTCGGTTATGTCGTCACGGGCATTATAATTATTCAATTATTATTATTATTTGACTAATAATGTCATATTATTATTATGAGAGTATGCCAGTATGCGACGACGAGTGGTGAATTCGAAAATTATTATTATTATTATTATTATTATGGGAAAAAGGTAGTCAGAAAATTTCCAATGTCGAATTTAGCTCGTTCGAAACTGTTCAATGATTTAGTACATAATTGACAACGTAGTAAAAATCATTGTTAAAAAAAAAATGCACCATGGATATTATACTTCGCTTTTTGGATGGGATATTCTTGATGGGTGTATTTGATTTAATTGAAAAAAAAAAACGATAAATCATTTCTTCGATAAAACGGTTCAATTTTTTGCCAACAAAGGCGACAAGTAACCCCCTTTGAAATAACGTGAATTTGGAAAATACCAAGTATCATCTAGAGCCGAAGATTGATTCAAAAAGGCTGATCGATTAATCCTTATTATTATTATTATTCTTATAATGACGTCATTTACTTTTAAAACAATTGCAAATTTAATGGCAATAATATTTTATTACAAACAAATATTTTTCACTGCATCATAAACTAACATTATATTCAGTGAAACAATTATAAAATGTTTAAGGAGAGCTTTCGACATTTTCGAGGGCTTAGCCTTATTATTAATTATAGACCCCTCCCTCCTATTTGCGTTCATAATTAAAAATGAAAGAGTACACGATATAATATTATGAATAAGAGATATTAATCCTAGTAATGTATTTGACTCGCATAAAGGGCTAAAGGAAAAATACTAAGGAATATCATCATATCATCATAATCCCTCTGATGATAAGAATAATAACAATATATTCCAAATAATGACAACAATTAGATGTTATTAATAATAATTTATAAGCAATACAAGCAATTTTCGAAATTTTTCAGAAACAACAAAAAACGAAAATAACGTAAAATACGTGGTCTATAACTTTATAATAAATTATGAAATCAAAGCTTTGAATGGTATACATAATATCGTATGTGAAAATTTATTTTGCAAAAATATTATTACAAGAGTTAAATAAATATTTATAGTTTTGAAATGGCTGGTTTCGTTGTGAATTTAAGCATACGGCTGTTTTTGAAACCAACAATTTATTTTTTCACTTATGACTGATTTTGAAATTGACTTTATGAGATAGCTGGTGATTTTGAAACAAAAACTGGAAAATTTGAGAAATACAAAACGTTTTGAATTTTATTAATAACCAAATAGAACTTGATATCATGAAAAGTGAAAAAATTTGAGTACTATTACCAGAGCAGATAAAAACACGTGTTTAATTATTATGGCTTGATTTGAAATAAACATCGTTAGATGGCTGGTTTCGATTCTAACCATAATTTTCTGTCCTCATTTGATTAATCGATTATAGCATTGTTTGATGTTTAATATTTTTACCAACTATGCAATATACAGTGTGAATATTTGGAAAATTAAAAAAAAAAAAAATCCATTTTGAAAAAATTATCTTTTAGCCTCAATTATAATAATAATAATAATAATAATAATACAATAACGATTTTTATTATTTTTATTGTATATTGAATTAGTTTTTTAGAAAATTGTATTCTTATTATTACATAGACATAGTGATGATGGCAGTTAGCTCGTTAAACACCCGTACCCCTCTAATTGCGCGCCCGAGGCTGGCTGACTGGCTGGCTGGTTGGCTGGCGAATAGGGGAGGGTAGGAGTTGGTCCTGGTGGCACGCGCGCGCGTAGTAGGGGATGAGGGCGCAGGACACCAATTATTACGGGGGTCGGGATTACGCGGGTTTTGTCACGATCTCGCTGAAGCCATTTTCCGATCCAATTATCGGTCACGCCACCTCGCCGCCCAAGCCGTTTCCCCCCCCGAGCGACGTACTTACACGTATTATATATATATATAATATTATGTGACAACGCCGAAATAATGTTGTAATCGTCGTGTTACTATCGCGCACGAGACGAGCGTAGCACGAATCCTCCCGTACACACTTAATACACGGCGATAATAACGCTATTAGGATTGTCCATGAAATTGATGATGACTTTTGCGCCATTTTTGAATTTTTTTTTTTTGCACTATTGACGTCTTAATCACAAACCTTTTCTAGTTTTGAAATAAAGTGTTTGAATACACACACACACACACACACGAATTGAAAACCTAATGTTCCAATTCTGGTGATGTAAGTGGGAAATTTCAATTTAGAAATTTCTTATTAAAACCAACATAAGTATATTGTTATTTTGTATAAATATAATAATATGTAAATATTCTAAAGTAATAAGCTTTTTTTATTAATCGTATGATTTATTAAAAAAAATATATAAATAATATTTATATGAATAACTGTGTTATATTGAGTATTATTTTATACACGTTTCAGAAATTTCATGAAATTTCTGGAAACACCCTCTAAGAAATTTCTCAAAAATTAAATTTCTGAAATTTAACATCTCTACTCAATACTCATTTATAGTGTAATGAACACAGTGGAAAATAGCAAGGCTGTGCATAAACGAGTTAAAAATGTAAAAATTAAATTAATTTTAACTTTTCAACTTCAAACCAATCAATATCATGTCGTTGGTCATGAATATACCTATGTATAATGGTTTTTTTTAATTTTTTTTTGAGTAATAACCTTTAGAACATTTTTTTTAGATTTTCAGTGGAGCTTAGAAGGTATTTCTGTTTTATTTTATAATTATATAATTTAATTCGTGTTAAAAAGGTCTATATGAATTTCTATAGAACATAAATACGTTTTCATAGAAAAGTGATAAAATATAAAATAATTATTAGAAGCATTTTTAGACGGAGAATAAACTTATTTATCTCGAGTTTATTTCGAAATTTATTCTTACTAATAACTCTAAAAATTTGTCTGTATTATTTTTTAGTACTTTAAATTAAAATATTCATATAATTTGTTTTCTTATTTTTTAAAAATGTTATTGTATTTAAAAGATTGAAAATTTCTTTTTTTCGGTGCTTTAAAGGAAAAAAAAATATTTGTAAATAATTCTTACATATTGTATACTATCACATTACTATACAATATTACTTTTCAACCAATCGCATAGGTCTGAAAGTGCAATTAAGGGTGGCTTGGGGGTACTATGACCCCAAAAATCACTCAAAGTCCTCACAGATTGTTTGAAAATCGTGTGAGATTAATGCATTTTTGCTAAATGTTTGCATCCTCTCAAAATTTCTATCTTAATTTCGCCAATGTAAAAGTCATGTCACAGTATGAATTGTCTCGTCACGAATTAGAAATGCTAAATATATTGATAAGTACATAAAATGTAATCTCCTTGGTGGGTGAATGCAGTGTACGTGTTACATACTCCCATGTTTTTTTTTTCTAACAGTTTCACATCGGAGTGTTTGAGGGATAAACTCCAGCAAACACGTCGGGTTAGGTACCTGCTGTGACGTATATTAAAATACCATGGCCTGCGGGCGAGTTTTTCCTCTTGATCCTGTTTTCAGAGGACACGCAGGACGATAATATTATGACACGTCTCTCGACGAGAGAATTAGACGGCGAAAACGTTCTTCCGGTCCCCGTGTCGGAAATATTTGTTGAATATTTTCCGTGTAAATGTATTGTTGTCGACCCCTGTCTCTGTAATGCACGGGAAACGATTTCTGAAGACGTTTTATACAGAGAGAGAGAGAGAGAGAGAGAGAGAGCGAGAGAGAGGAAGGAAACGTATATAATCGTATTACGATATATATGTACGAGGAAAAATAAGTATATATTACCCCTATAATATTACGTCGTCGTTTGAAAACCAAATTTGATCGATACGATCCATGATCCAGAGAACCCTCGTAATATTTTGTCCTAGTAGGTTTTAATTGGAGGATACGCAGGCGACTCAGCCCCCCCCCCTAACTCAGACTGTCCTCTAAATTTATCCCACGTTTTTTACTGAACAGTTGAACGTTCAGTATTTTAAAATCGTATTACTGTGAGTAAAAGAAACAGATTTTGGGGGCTAAGTGTTAAAATATGTTTTTTTCTTTTAATATTTTTAAATAATCAATTAAAACAATTGGAAAAAAAGATAGAATTTCAATAAATGATTAAAAATTGCCAATGTCAAACCAATCGAATGAGAATAAAATAATGTTTGCACTTTAAATTCATGTTTTAATGTTAAAATAATATTATTTCTAGCAAAATACTACCCCAAAAAAGATGTGTCACAATGGTGTTCTCAAAATGATGAAAATGATGTAGTATAATATCAAATTGTATAAGAAATCTGCATGCAGTTTAGTGATGAAAATATATTTTGATTACCGTCAAAAATATTTATCTACTTTTTTTAGAAATAATTTAACGTCAACAGTATTGAAAAAAAAAAAAATAGGTTATATTCTAATTTGACTGATTAGGAATATCATATGGGTTAGTAAAGAAAATGATAAATAAGTGTAGAGAAACAAATGATGAGTTAGAAAATAATTTGCTTTCCTACAGAAATACACAACTAATAAATATTGGTCAATCTCCTGTAAGTTTAGTACAAAATAGAGTTTTGAAAACAAAGTTACCTCTATTAGGAACATGCAGGTAGATAAATAATACAAGAAAAGATGATTGAAAATCAAAATACTCAAAAAAGATACTTTTACCAAAAAACGTACAGTAAAAGAAAGTTTATTTGAAGAAGGTGAAAAGATATGGTTACAAGACAAATTTAAATAAAACATGGAGTGTGGCAACCATAATAAAAAGACTTGAGATACCAAGACACTACTTGGTAAGAGATGAGAAAGGAAAGTTGTTGAGAAGAAACATTTTTTTTCCTTAGGAAAAGAAAAACGTTAAGTGTGGAAGTCGGTGTGGAAGGAGATGGAGATAAATGGTGAGAAAATAATAACTGTGTGGAAAAGTTGAGAAGAACAAAAAGACAAAGCAAAATACCAGATAGGTTGATGTATAACCGATTTAGTGTTAAAATTATATTGTTATCTACTTGATTACTATTTATTATTTTACTATGTTATTTGATTTAAAAGAAAATGTTACTATGTTTTATGATTATGTTAGTATAACAAAATATTGTTGAATGTAATGGGAAGGATGTAATGATAACACATAAACATAATATGATAACAAATACTTTTAGGTTATGTTTTGTAAGCAAGTTCTAATAAATCAGTTTCCCGTTGTGCTATTAAAAACGTGTGTGTTATATTCTATAATAATTTAATGTAAACTTCGTTTCTTCAAAGTATATATTATATATATATATATATATATTTTTTAATAATAATAATAACATTTTATTGCAACAATAGAATATATATATATATATGTATATATATACAATATCAACAAAAATATGATTTGAAAATTGCAGTACCCCCTATAGGCGAAGCTTGTGCTGGGGGCACGGTTCTTATTGTTTTTTAGCGAATACATAAGGATAAATATTTGAACATTAGTTAATTTAAAAACAAACAAATAAATTAAATTACAAATTTAACCGTAATTAACAATATAAGAAAAGTACAAACAATTACAATGTGTATAATTAAATTATAGACTAGTTAAATCTAAATGCTTTACAAAATTGTTAAATAATAATAGATTAATATTAATATTTAGTGAACAACATAGTTTCAATCCAGTATACAACACGCTATGTTGACCAAATATTTTATTAAGGTTATATAACCTTTCTCCTTTGATCCTGTATATGTAACAGGATCAATAATGGTTCACCGCGGTTTTTATATTCCAACCTGTATATATATATATAGTACGAGTATAATATGGTGTAAAATCAAAATGTACGTATCATCAATATTATAATATTATAATATTTATCACCTGTATCCACAGAGGCGTAGCCGAAAATCTCTCGAAGAGGAAGGCTCGTGGTTGGATAACGAATGGATACGGGAAATAATAAACTCAAAAAAAAAAAAAAAAAAATATGTGTCTCCATAGAACGATGCACATGCAACCCTTGAAAAATCGTGTGTGAAATTTTTCGCCACTCTGAGCACCTCCCCCGAGTCGTCGATCCTCCGAAACGAGCATAATATTATAATACAGAAGCTTTTCACGGAAATAATATTTTATTTTTGTCTCTCTGTATGCAGAATAACGAGCAGAACACTCGACGTCATAATACAATAATTATTTTCTATAAAATCTCCGCGTACGATACGAATCACTGCAATATCTATTCTCCTTGCGCACCGAGTGTGTGATGTTTCGAGTTCGGTCGAGATATTATGCAAATACACACTTTTACCGTTCGAAGACACATCCGAGTACGGAGTAAGTGCATAATAATAAATATAATATATTACAACACGTACACGCGCGTATAAATATTAATGTACGGCGATATTATGCAAATCAGTGAGCGTACGAATCAGTGCAAACATGCGATACTTACATATTTTCACGAAATTCGAGTGGCCTCAACGCGGCGGAAATCAATAAAAAAAAAAAATATATATAAAAGTACTCATTTTTAACCACATAGTATTTTATACGTGAATTTAAAGACACGACACTGCGTTTTTTTTTTCCAATTTATTTCGCCACATGATACTGAAAACTTATAAAACCCTAATATTCCGTCCAAGCCCTGGTTCCATAACGCAAATACATCTGGGAAAGCAATATGCCCTTTTCTCCCGTCCTCTCTTTGGTCACACTCTTCTTCTTAGTAATAATAATAATAATAATAATAATAATAATAATAATAATAGTTGTCATTTCCAACACACTCACCAAGAGTATCCGATCTGAACAGCGAAGAATATCCGTGGTGCGAACTATGTCCGGCTTTCTTGTCTATACTTTACTTTATTTTATCTAATAAACAAAGGGGGAAAAAATTTTAAATGAGAAATAACAGTGTTAGAAAAATGTCCAAATTTTTTCTTCATATTTTCAAAATTTTCTTGGGCCACAATCTTTCTTACATTCTTGTCTATCTATGTTTAAATTTTTGTAAAGTTCGGATTAAAAAAATGATAGTTTCTGAGTCGTTTTTTGTCAAATTTTGGGTAGTTCTTTCAAAAAAAAAATGAAGAATTGAGAAATTCAAAAAATGGCCAGCTAGAAGTAAATCCGGTTTCAAAAAGATATTGATCGAAACTTTTGGACAAGTAGATCTATACGAAATTGTGCATAAATAAACATCATTGTAAAAATACTAGCTTCTTCACTTCGTTCAGAATCTAAAAATAAAGTAAAATAAAGTATAGACAAGAAGCCGGACATAGTTCGCATCACGGGTCAGATACTTTTGGTGGGTGTGTTAAAAATTACGACTCTTATTATTCTTTATATTATTAAGTTCCTTTGTTAAGAATCGTCTAATTAAAGAAATAATTTATCGTTTCTTTAAAATTCTACACACAACACCCACCAAGAGCATTTGAACCGTGGTGCGAAGTATGACCGGTTATCTGTTTTTTTTTTTTTATTATTATTATTATAAAAAATGAATGTAATTAAATCGTTCATTGTTTCCCTATCATATTATTACAATATATTTTGCGAAATAAAATAAGTGTTATATAAATAAATGTATTTATATCGTTACGATCACTGCGAAACTCATGAAATTAAAAACATTGAAATTAAAGAGCATTCATCACGTACTGATAAACATCTAGGTCATCACGACGAATAATTAATGTATATTTTAATTTTAACCGCAATGACTAGTGCCATACTATTTAATGAAATAAAAAACCTTAAAAATGCATTAAAAATCTCAAAATATAGAATGTATTTAATTTCTCAAAAAGTTCACTTAAAATGCCAAAAAATACACATTGTTGACATTGTTGATAAATGGTCTGAAAATCACAATATTTGAAACTCAGGAAATCATCGCCTTATTAGAAAGAAAAAATTTAATATTTTAATATTTTAGTGTTTATACTTAATGTTAAGTGCGCGCGCGCGCGCGCGTGTGTGTGTGTGTGTGTTTGTGTGTAAGTAATTACTATAAGAATTTTGATAGAATTGACTTTGATTCTTATCGAATCGTGACAATTTAAAACTTGACATTATTTTGTAAAATATAAATATGACAGTAGTTTATAAATAACAAGTAAAATAATTGTGTTTATTGTTGTAATTTCAAAAAAAAAAAACGAATACCATAAAAAGAACCAAAAAAAAAGGAAAAAATTACCTAAACAGGTCGAAAATAACCTAAAAAATTAAAACCGTCAAAGAATACAAAATAAAAGTATTTAAAAGTATTATTTCGCGGCTTACTTTTTTTTCCTAATTATGATCCGTTTTATAATCAACTAAAAATGCGCTTTTCCACAAATTCACATCCCTAATAACAACTCAAATTGTGTATATTAATAAAGTAAAGAAAAACAAATTTTTAAGTTCTGAGTTAAATTTCTCGATAAGACAGCATTATTTCAGTTTTCGAAAGGATACGGGGGGGGGGAAGTGTTTCGAACATCCCTTACACTCTGATCTTTTTCAAATTACACAATTTTGTATATTAAATAAATAATAGGTACGTTTTTTAAAGAATATCGATCATAAAATAAAATTCATAGTATTTATTTTATGTCTACTTAATATTGCAGAAACGATGTTTTTAGATTAATTTCATACAGGATTTAATTAATTCTTTATAAATTATTAATAAGTAATTTAGAGCTTTAAACCTTAATGTTTTTTAATAGATAATAGTTGTTGAATTATATTAAAACGATTTTATTTCAAACGAATCTCTGATTTTACTCGGAATCACATTGTGAAGGATATTAGTAGATAAGTTGGTACCAAATAAAATATTAATAATAATTACTAGTAGTTATTTGATTTTAATTTTTTGGCAAACTGAAAAACGTATAGGTAAGGTTATCCAATCGTCAACAGTACATCGAAAATATTGAAGACCTAATATTAGTAAACCTGAAAGAAAAAACAATATTGTAATAAGTCACAAATTATAAAAATCAGTATTTTTCGCAATTTTTATTCTTAACATATTATTTATTCCTCCACCCCTAGAAATAGGGTGTCCTAAATACGCCACACTGATTCCTCAATGCATTATAAAACATATTAATTTGACATTATACAAATAAAATCTCGTCGTGTTGAACTCGTGATAAATCGATTTGAATTGTCTAATTTTCAATTGTGTTTGACAACTTTGAACCAAAACTTTTACGCCAGACATTAACAACTGTTGTTGTGTACCTTATGTGTAAGAGTTTCACTGTAATTATCATTTTGACAAATAATTATTTTTTAAATCGTATTAAAGCACCAGCTTCATAACCTCAAAGACGTTAATTGCGTAAAAATATATATTTTTGTTTTTCCTCCCCCGAATGCAATTAAACTCGATCGACAGGTCATAATAATTCTCGGGTAAGATTTTAATAATTGCTCGTGACGCGTCGAAAACGCGAGACTTCAGGGTAAGTGGTTACGTACTATTGTGTGATAATAAACGAAAAATACGGTGTCTAACCCTTTTCAAAAACTGTATATAATTTAACACCCGTTGAAAAGTAATAATAATTGGAAAGACAGTAATTGGACAAAAGCGACATTGGCAATTTGCTGTTGCACGACCGTCCCCTAACAAAACGTTTTTGCTAATGACAGCCGGTTTGACGACGGCGGCGCGGGGGCGAGTGTTTATCGGGGGCGTCCATCACGGATAATCATTATAATTTAATTTTTTTTTTTTTTGAAAAAAACTACCCAAAATTTGACAAAAACGACTCGAAAACCAATCATTTTTTTTTTTTTTTTTTGATTAGAAAAATATTAAAATTTAAACATAAATAGAAAATAATAAAATAAATATTTTGGCGCGAGAGAATTTTGAAAATGTGAAAAAAAAATTTTGGACATTTTTCTTACATACTATATATAATGTAACATACTACACCCGTCAAGAGAATCCCACCCGTCGTGCGAAGGTTGTCCGGCTTTTATATTATTGTATTTTTTTTACGTCCATTTGCATATCACACACAACGTTTCATAATTAATTTTTTTGACAATTATTATCGATCATAATTATTGTTATTGAGTTTTCCGAAATATTTTTCCATCTGACATTCGTTATTTGTTGATTCCGTCAATGAGATTCGGTTCTTCAGACGTTAAGAGAATACAAATTTGACATTTATGTTAATACGTTTTGAACACTTGGTTTTAAATTTTCTATGTATTAACAAGAAAAATTATTGTAGAAAACTGTAAAAAATAGAATTTCAAAATTTAGAATCAGTCTTGTGACAATGAGGGCCTAACTGAATGCATCGTGTACAAATCGATTATGTACAGCGAAATAACTTACAACCGATACTCGCACACGGGTATTCTGCGTTCCGAGCGGGTGGGACACTCTGGGTGGGCGTGTTGAGTTCTAAAGAAACGACAAATCATTTCTTCAATAATACAGTTCTGAGTGAAGCCTCAGTTGAGTACACACACTTAACCCAACCTAATTTAACCTAACATGTCAGTTTTATATTCAGTATATTTAAAAACCATTGTTATTTAATAACAAAATAATCCATAGCCATTGTATTATTCTTGTAGAACGTAGATGATCAGTTTTGAACATAGTATATTAGGTGATTATAAGAGTACAAGAAATCAGTTGTTATTTGGATTTACTATCATTTCTTGAAAATATATTAATTGTGTAGAAAAGCCCACGAGAAATTTTTATTTAAATTAAATTTCGGTAAAAAAAATATTTCTATCAGATTAAAAATGAAATGTTTTTTGATAGTGTGATTGAAAAACAAATTATTATTTTACATCAAAATGACTAGTTTTATACAAATTCTGACTTAACTGAATGGTTATAAATATATAAAAAAAAAAGCCGGACATACTTCGCACGATGGGTGTTGTTCGCACGACGGGTGGGATTCTCTTGACGGGTGTATTGATAAAACGATTCTGAACGAGGGAAGTTAATAATATAAAAAATAAATGAAAAAAAAAAAAATGTTAGAAAAATGTGCAAAATTTTTTTTTCATATTTTCAAAATTTTCTTGCGCCAAAATCTTTCTTATATGATTTTCTATTTATGTATACATTTTCATATAGTTCGGATCAAAAAATAATGGTTTCCGAGTCGTTTTTGTCAAATTTTGGGTAGTTTCTTCAAAAAA
>JAIPRM010009210.1:0-15055 GCA_025469315.1 Stegophylla sp. TES_Ste_2020
GAATCGTTTTATTGAAGAAATGATTTATCGTTTCTTTAAAATTCAATACACCCGTCAAAGAATCCCACCCATCGTGCGAAGTATGTCCCGCTTTTTTTTTTTTTGTTCTTGAAATCTTGGATATTTTTATCGTACTTAATTTTTGATGAGATCATCCGATATACGAACACGAATAATTCTCTTGCCAAAACAACAAAATTAGTGTTTTCAAAAATAATCCGTCGTATATATTAGATTCTCAAAATATCGACGAACCTGCTCTTCTATCGTACAGTTTTGTTAAATAAAACGAGAATACAATAATATTACTGTAAATAACTATTCCGTTCTCGTAACGTAGCGGCGTTTTGCAAGAAATTAAATAAAAAATGATTTACAGCGCGCATTCGAGACGCAAGACGTCATTTCACTGAAACTATATTATACAATATTATATTTGAATAAATCGTTTTGTTCTTTTTATTTCGATCGTATTCTAGACCGTTCTGCAGTCGTCGAAAGACTGCTACTACTCGTTTATCGCGCCTACACGTCTGACGACGACAATCGGGTCGACCATTAGAAATATTATGTACAAGAACTCTCCAATGACATTTATTATTATTATTATTATTATTTTGCACATGCCGTCCGGTGGTGGTTTTTCTGTGTATTTCATGTGAACAACATTCGTATAATAATAATGGGTAAAAACGGCGGGACACGCCGCGAAACGTGGAAAAAAAAAAAAAATGAACGTTTTACGACATTTCGACCCGTATTGTAATTTTTCTCGGCAACAACCCGTCTATACTATTTATTATTATATTATCTCATAACATAGAATAATGTCCCGCCGATTTTACCTGAAAAATCTCCAAACACCTGTTCCGTCGTTGGTGGTTCGAACTCCGCGTGTACGTGCATTATGACCGGCATTCCGTCTCTCGGGGTTTCAATCCCATTTATCTTCTATTTACCAATACACCGAGTCCATGTTATAGGTGTGTGTGTGTGTGTTTTTATATAACACACACATATATATATATATATATATATATACATATGTGCACTGTGAACATATACATTGTACGTGTATAGTTCAGTCTCACTAGGACACACGGCATTCCACGACGACGACGTATAAGTGTTGTAGAGCGATGGCCTTCACGTTACCAGGGATGCTCGTCGTTATTCACATAACGCACACGGTCACCACCGACGAATTCAATGCATCACAATGAGAAATTCAAAATGTAAACGCAATTTACGGACAAAAATTATTTCCACTCTTTCCAAAAATCTAAGAATAAAAATCTCCAACAAACCAAAACGAGGTCGACGGAGTGACAACAAGGGTGGAATAATTTAATATAGAGGTGCCTATACGTATGCAGTTAATAATATGATTTTTTTTTTTTTGTATTTTTAATTTTATCATAACATTGGCAGTGGCGTTGTTTGAAAAAAAATATTAGGGTAGCGAATTGTTCGAAAAAAAAAAATCAAGAAACAAATGAATCGTTATCGTGTTTTTAATAGAGTAGAGATTTTAGAGATTAATAATATATTTTAATTTCAGTAATAAATAAATTATTGTAAATGTAACCTTCTTTTAATCGTTGGTGACACGAAAAATTATTTAATTACTTATAAAGTTTGTCTATTCCTACATCTTTTATGTATATAAATCACAATAATTTTTAGGGTAGTAAAATCATACTTTTGCTACCCCGACAAAAAACTTAAGGTAACAGTCGCTACCCCCTATTGACGCCTATGACATTGGGATTGAATGATGCTTATAAAATTAACACATTAATAATTGCACGCGAAAAAATAATAATGATAGTAAACAGCCAAATGTCTTCAAGCAAATTATAATATAAAATTATTTAATTATTTATATTTTATACATATAATGTATGATATACATAGAAGATATTGGTTGATTTTTTTCGTAAATCATGTAAAAATATTTTTACCAATCTTCATTTATTATTGTATTGTTATTAATTAGGTTTATCAATTCTTTAGACACATATTCATAATTTGGTTTTTAAATAGATCAATAATTATTGTATATATTATTGTATTTAAGTACGATTATCAATAAATGCCTTTGCTAAGACTAATAATAATAAAAAAAGATTTGTTATACTTACATTGGGCATTATTTTTCAGGGGATATTTATGGCTTATTATTATAATTATATTATGACTTATTAACTTAACACGAGACAATACGATTGTAAAATCGAGTTTGATTTAGATAAATGTGTTTTTGTATTTTTCTAATATCAATAATCGTTATTTTGAATGTAATCAAAAATGTAACTATAGATGTAACTTGGTTAATTTTTCTCTATAGGTATATATTTATATTTAAAGTAGCTATTTTGAAAATGTCAAAAACTAATTTCTAAAAAAAAAAATTCTGTCATCAAATTTGAATTTAAGTGAGAATTACGTAGGTATTCAAAAACCGCATTAAACAATACTGATTTACCACAGTGATATCAGACGAACGTCTGATGAGGATACAATTCACGGAGACGAAATACGTCTCCGATGAACCTATCTAATCACCACCACCTTGATATTTTATAAAATGTGCGCTCCTTAAAATCTTCATAATTTTGAGAACAACTTATTGACTTCCTTTGAATCACAATCAATTACTTTGAATCATGATTTTTCTCGAATGTTTTTTCAATATTAAATAATTATTTCAAGGTTCACAATATTATAATGTCATAAATTCTTTACGAGTTCTCTCTCTCTCTCTCTCTCTCTAATGATCTAATAAATAAATAGAAGAATATTTTCTTCGCCTAACAGCGTGACATCTTTGTAATAATATTATAATGTATACTGTTTATGCATAATTTTTTATTTTTATCATAATGGTATTTACAAAAAAAAAAAAAAAATACTCGACGAATTGAATTTTATTCTTGGTTTTGAGTTACAAAACTGTTTGCATACATTTGTATACGTAATTCGGTTATAGTTTTAAAAGTTCAACTAAAAGTAATTATTATGACCTCGGTCAGAAATTCTTTCGACTGTTCGGCAGTAAATTGTAATTATTGATGCGCGTGAAAAGTGCACATTTATGTTTTATTCAAATCCACTTGACGGATGAACGATGAACGGATAAATGTTGTTTATAATCGATTGAGATTTGTTGTTATTTAAATTATTTCTGTCGGAATCCGAATGACACGTGTTTGATTAATCGTCGTCACAAGCGATTTTTCGAATTATTCAGCACTGCGAGTGTTTACCTAGGTCTTTTAGAGAAACCGTTTGATCCGCTCGACCCAGATAGACACTGTCGATGTATCCCGTCGACCTTGTTGTCTATTCATCTCTCAAGTCCCGTTTTCGCGTTACAAGAACTGCAACCGTCTGCGAGATCAACCAATATTGCAATAATAGTCGCGTTTCTCGTTTCGAACAATAGAGTGCAACAATCCTCGGGTCGTATATTTTTCGATAATAGCAGGTTTCTACTTTTCGTTTTTTTTTCCCCCTTCGGTTTTGAATGTGATTTTTTTTTTTTTTTTTGTGCCAACTGCTTTTTAACCGACCACGGCTAGACAATGGATTCTCCTGCAGCACATCGGTGCATACATTTATTAGTATACGGTTTTTAACGACGCGGCTAACACGTGAAGAACACTGACCCAGTGCTATTCAGCCATCAAAAATACCCCAAAAACCTGTCTAGCCTTGCAAGTATAAACAATACCTAATAATAATAATAATAATAGCATATTTTACGGTTTTGCCTATCCAACATTTATTTTGTTGTAACCGAACCACCGCTATTGTGCGTTTCTAGTTTCTACTGCGCGTGCGCGAGAGCGGAACACAATGACGGACCACCGCGCGAAAAGACCGAAGAGACGGCTTTGTTTTTTGACGAAAGCGGGCAATGCACACTCACGTCCGCCGTGGGCGGTAGTAATATGGCCAAGACGGGATTTTGGCAAAGGGATGACGGATAATAATGTATTTTATAAAAATGCGCCCGCTTTTAAAACGTAATTGGATAAACTGTTTGACTTTTTTTCTCTTTTCTTTTTGCTTGTCATTGCCATTATAGCTGATAGTAATTAATATTATTGTCGATAGCAATTTAAGTAGTAACGAATAGATGCGAATTACAGCTTTTACTTATTTACCTTAAAAAGGTGCTGATTTTATTTATTCAAAAATCTTTTGTGCCAGTCGGGAATTGGGATACTGGGAACATATAAATATATCTAGTGACCATAGTGACTTAGCAAAAACATAAAATATTAGAAGAAATTACATATGTGTACCAAGATTTTTTTTTTTTGTTTAAATATTTTCCAAAAAGTATTTTATAATTTTCAGTAAATTATTTTGTTAATTATCATAACGAAGCAAGGAATATTTGTTTTTAACGACGTTTTGTAACCCCAATTCATGATGTCACACTATAATAATATATTATAATAAACTCTTATGAGTCATGTTCAATACTTAAGACGAGTGAAATACATGGTGCAAATATTCCGTATCGATTAAAAGAATAAAATATTGACTAAAAATATATTAAAAAATTATTACTTATAGACTTAACATTTTATTTCTATTTTATAATTTATTCATGAATCTGCGTTTTATTAAAAATCATACAAATCACACATATACATATATCACGAATACACGTCATGTATCGTAATATAAAAATGATGTATTGTGTGTCCTTTTTCACATCTTTGGGGTTAAAATTACATAGTTTTCTCAATAGTCTGTTATTTATTTATTTTTTTCATAACAAAAAAGTATTCGCATTATGTTTATAACAATTGGCACAGGTAGGCCAAATTCCAAGCGCCGGCAGTGCATTTTTAATCGATGATGGTTAAACACAATGAATGCCTGCACACAATGGTGCATAATATGCGTGTATACAATTTAACGACGCGGCGGCGGCGGCGGCGGCTGAATAAAGAGGCTGACCGCGACCTGATCCGGTGCAGTGCGTGTGAAAAAGAACGAACAAAATACCCCAAAAAAAAAAAAAAAAAAACGTGTCTTAACGTAATAGTTTCGCCTATCCAACATTTATATTATTGTAATGGTCTCTTGGGTACCTCAGACACAGTGACGTAATTAACTGGTTAGTTAATCTATTATGTTATGTAGAACCTTAATAATATTATGTAGAATTTGTTTATGCCTTTTCACGTGGAACTCTCAATGTATAAAAATACTTTTACAAATGTTATAGTGTTTTTTTACTTTTTATTTTATGAAAAAGGTAACAATGGAAAGAAGCGTAATAGCCCGGAGGAAATAGTGCTTCCCCGGGTCTATTTATATTTTTAAAAAGGGCCCAGATTTTTATTTAACTTTAGGACATTTAACAAATGTCTAATTGCTTCGTCGATCGTACACTATTATTAACGCAAAATAACTTAATTTCACCTGGGCCAAGGATTATAATATTATTATTATTATTATTATTGTAATTCGGTCTGTGCCAAGGACGATATAATATTGTAATATTTCGGGGACGGGTCGTTCCAGACACCGTGTTCGCCTATATATATCAGAGCTTAAAATAGTCAAAATATCTGCTGTGAAAATCATAGTATATTATTATGGTATATATAATATTATGAATAACAGATGTGTGCGTTCACTGCCCGTCTGTGTTTTTAAGTGTGGATTTAAATATGAAAAAATAAATTTTAAATAACCGGAGGAAAAAAATCAACGTAAAAAAAGAAAAAGAAAAATATGATGAAAAGTTTGGAATAAATTTATATTTAATTTTTTTTTTTTTTTCTTTATAGTATTCACCAACGTTTTTTTTTACATAAAAACCCATGTGCTTACAGGGGAATCTGATATATTTTAGGCACTCCTGCATTATATTAATGTAATGTATTTTATGTATTTTGTAACCCTCTCAATCGCTTTATATTTTTACGGTCGCTGCCGGTATCACTGTAACTACCATTCGCAGCAGGGCCGCGCATTCACAGACGAATTTGTGCGACCGCCTCCGTGTGTTTGTATGTGTATGTGTGTGTGTGTGTGTGTGTGTGTGTGTGTGTGTGTGTGTGCAGACGTGTGAGTATACGTGTACACGCACGTGATTGTATACGAGTGTGTGTGTGTGTGTATGTCATAACCTTGTAACGTCTGCCACAGAATGCACACGCACGCGGGCGATCGTCTGGACCACCGAAATATGCAGTTTTTCTCCTCCTCCTCCTCCTCGCTCCTCTCGTCCCGTCATTTCGGATCGTCTACGGCGGCGGAGGTTAAGTCCGGTCGTGGAGCGCGACAGCGTTATTATTGCCGAACCTAGTGCGCGCACACACCGAATATTATTATGTATGTTGACTCACTAGGAAATAGTGGTTCCCAAACAACGACCGGACGGTGACTGCGGCGGGCGCGTGGCTTGTTTCAGAATCTTGATTGTGTTGAGACACGCGCACTGGGTAGCTAAAGCGCAGTGACTGAAAGTACTTACTATGTTATAAATTTAGGACCCGGATTTAAATGCACTAAAAATCATCGAAAAATGCTCTAAAAGACAGTCAGAAATGCACTTAAAAAATTTATTTTCCCTTGAAAATACCATTAAAAAATGCGTTTTAATGCGAAAATGCACTGAAAAAAAGGTCGTTTAAATTTTAATATTTTAATTTATTTTACTATTTGCCGTCTGCCGAGTCCAGGTGACCATAATAAGTAAAGATAAAATGCAAACTTTATCGCGAACCGAAAAACATGGATGGTTATATTTTTAATTAGCCAAATTTAAATTATTGACTTGTATAATGTACAGATATTATAGATGAACATTGTAGGTTTATTGTTCAAATATGCATTAAAACGAATGAAAAGACTGACAAATGCTGAAATATGCCCTAAAAATGAAAAATCATCAAAATAATGCAAAATAAAAGTTTAGTTGTTAAGTCTCTGTCACGTGAAACAAATTTTGTAGTTGGAGAGCATTTCCTAAGATTACCCAAAAAAATTTGCATTTTGCATAGAAATCCGGGCCCTAGTTTTAATACATTAGGGATGAAAAAAAAAATTGCACTTTGTTTTGTTTAAGGGTTCAAACAATTAACAGTTGTATTACCGCAGAAAGTGCTCCGTTGTATACCAATGTTTCCCAGACTTTTTTTTACGCTACGCCCCATTTGGTGTTTTTAAAATCTCTAACCACCCCCCTCAAATAAATTTTTTTAATTATTATCTTTTTCTTTTTGTCTTAATGACGACACAACAAGACCAAACAAAGCGCTAATCAGCACCAATACGATAATAACGGACAGATAAAAAGTTTAAAGTTATATAAAATGTATATTATTACTTATATGATAGTATGAGTACCTATTTAAATGTAATGAATGATGAAAAAGCCGGACATACTTAGCACCACATGTGGGATTCTCTTGACGAGTGTATTAAATTTTAAAGAAACGATAAATCATTTCTTCAATAAAACGATTCTGAACGAGGGAAGTTAATAATATAAAAAAAATTCGGATCAAAAAATGATGGTTTCTGAGTCGTTTTCGTCAAATTTTGGGTATTTCTTTCCGAAAAAAAAAATTGTAGAATTGAGAAATTCAAAAAATCTAGAGGCAAATCCGGTTTCTAAAAGTTATTGATCGAAACTTTTGGACAAGTATTTCCATATGAAAAGTTGTACACAAAAAAAATAAAAAAATAAACGTCATTGTAAAAACACTAGCTTCTGCACTTCGTTCAGAATCTAAAATCAATTTAACATATTTTATAATTCGTACAACGTTACGATGATGATGTGAAATTCACATCGGAACAGCCAACTTTTATAATGCCCCCCCCCCCCAATCGAGCTCGTAACTTCAATCGCCCTTCTAGCGACCACTTTGGAAAACACTGTTGTATACTATTCAATTACGTTTTTTTTTTTTTTTTTTTAATAAAAATTAACGAAATATTCCAAAAAAGTGTAATAACGCCTCCTAAGCTATAACGACGGGTCCTCCGTTGTCGGTTAGGGTTTGGATTTACGCGGCGGCGGCGGCGGCGGTCACTACTCTCTCACAAAATACCTACGCATTATTGTATTATTATAAGTATTTGTTATTATAATTAAGCGTTTTGCGGCGGCGGCGGCGGCGGGACGACGGGTTGTCGAGGCCAAAAATAAACCAGTCCGCGTAAATAATCTCCTCCGACGCCCGTTTTCGCATAAATGATATAAGTATTATTATTATTATTATTATTATATACACACGCGTAGTGTATAATATTGCCTACGGGTATGATGACGATGATAATGTACTATGAGCTCGTGCGTGCGGTAGACGGCGGCGGCGGCGGCGGCGTACTTGGTTTTTTGTATTTTTTTTTAAACGATCGTTTTATTACGCAATCGCTGTGTCGCGTTTATCGACGACGGAACCGGTTTGACGCAGTCGTCCCGCGAGAGATCATCGTCTCTACACCCGAACACCACTACCCTCCCGGGTTACACGTGCGCGGAAAAATCGCCCGCAACGAGTTTTCGCGTCACCGGACTGCGTCGTCGACGGCTCGCCGCTGTGTGTGGGCGTCTAGTAGTTTCAAAACCAGGAATTTTCCAAAAAAAATGTTCAAAAACACAACAAAAAACGAAAAATACTCGGTCTATAATAATTTTGTAATAAATTTGAAAACAAAGCTTTGAACGGTACACAATACGTATACTGTATGTGAAAATATATTTTGTAAAAACATAATTATTACAAGAGTTAAATGGAATTTATAATTTTGAAATAGCTGGTTTTGTTGTTGATTTAAGCATAACGTGGCTGTTTTTGAAACCAAAAATTTAATTTTTTCTCCCCCTACGGCTGGTTTTGAAATCGACTTTATGAGATAGGTGATTTTTGAAACAAAACACCGGAAAATACAAAGAAATACGAAACATTTTGAATTTTATGTATATAATAACCAAATAGAACTTAATTTCATGAAAATGGAAAAAATTTGAGTACTATTACTATTTTTAGTAGAGTACTATTACTATTACTATTACTATTACTATTTTTACCAGAGCAGATAAAAACATGTGTTAAATTATGGCTTGATTTGAAATGAAAATCGTTAGATGGCTGGTTTTGATACTACACGTAATCACAATTTTCTGTTCTCATTTAATACCGATTATAGCCTTGTTTGATGTTCAATATTTTTACCAACTATGTAATACAATGTGAATATTTGAAAAATTAAAAAAAAAATCCATTTTGAAACAGTTATCTTTTAGCTGGTTTTGAAACTAGTCGCCTCACAGCGATGGTTTTTAAAAGTCATTTTCTGTCGCCATTCTTCAAATCGATTATAAAAGTATTATTATTTACCGTCCGTAGATTCTAGGCGAATTACGGTTTCTTTAAAAAAAAAGACTGTTGATTGTTTAAAACACAGGTACTGTACTCACTACCCACTTTGAGATTCAAAAATTTGGTGTCGGCCTCCAGAGCCAGCAAGGGGGCACTATCGCCCGGTTTGAGGAAGACTGGTTTGAAAAATTCGAAATCGAAATTTCTGTAACACTTCTTTTTTTCAAACAGTACTTTACAAAAAGCATATGTCATGTTTTTGAAAATATTTCAAATATAAAAATTATTTATTTCGGTAACATTTTCTCAATTCACTACTTTTAACATACGTATTATATTTATTTATAATGAATTATAGGAGATTAAAGGTGTCTCCATCTGTAGGCACTGGGTCCTTCAACATGGATTATTATTGGTTTACTTAAACAATTTTATTTTTATTTTTTCAGGTGTTGGGCTAGCAGGTAACTACGAGCGGTCATAGTTCGCGCGCAAATACCAAAAACACAACTAGTTTGAACACAGCTCTAATACTAAATTTACCAACTTGTTTGCGCACAAAAGTACCACTCATTTGGAAACAATTTACCTTAAAATGAATAAATAGTAGACACATACCTACTATGATAACTTTAAGCTACTCTTAAAAATATATTTTCTAATGGGGTAAGTACATTTTCCTTCTCACTTTACAGATAGTCTACTGCCAGATATTTTGTACGATAAAAAGTATTTCCTAATGCCTACTATTGCTAGTAGGCATTAGGAAACAAAAGGTTCAGAATAATTATCAATTATCAAACCAAAATAAAAAAAAATTTGCACAGTGAAGTTTATACAGAAAGTCTCAAAAGTTCCGTTTCGGGTAAACCTATTAGATTGTGTGCAAACTAATTGTAAATTTAATTTTATCACGTGCCCATAAGAGTTCCATTATTTCAGGTTAGGTTAGGTTAGGTTAGGTTACTGACTGAGTACTTTTTTAGGGTTAATTGGAAATATTTTTTAATGAGCGTTCCGTGTTAAGTGGGTTGGTATGAAAGATTAGTCGGTTATTGAATTGTTCGGATTTTTAGGTTAGGGGATGGTCAATATTACTGGAGATAATACAATGGAGCTTTAGTAAAATAGTTCGGAGGATTTCGATTGCACCTCTCAATGTGGACACTGTAAGTCCAAATAGATCTTAGAATTCCTTTATATAGAATAATAATAGACTAGAGTTGCAAAAAAAAAAAAAAAAAAGAAATCGATAATTAGGTATTCGTGTTTTGCTGATTATTTAACCTAACTCAACCATATATCGTTAAACAATTAGGATTTACATATTTGGGCCTTCTCGGATGCAGTCATATAATATGTATCGAAATGATATATTCGTAAAATGTATTTCTAAGTTTAATGTTAATAACGAAAATGTCACATCATTATTGTAAACAAATTGATAAAAACGTAAACGATGATACGTAGCAGAGACAGAGAAATCACATCATCGTTCGAATAATATTAATATCTATAACATGTATTCGGTTATAGCGGAAAAGGATGTTTTTGGAATTTAGTTTTTGGCTGTTTTTTACCCTCGTAATTCTCAAAAATGCCCGAAAAACGTTTCAAAATGTATTTTCGAACAAATAACGATATAATATAGTATTATACATAGTAGTAACGTATCATTAAAAATTAATATACTTCTACCGCACCACATATTTTCGAATATGGAATTAATAAATTCTGCTTTTATCGCTAAACCACGACAAACGTTATACATTTTTACTTTCTGACCCACGAAATGTAATAATATTTTATGGAAATCATTTAAAATATGTGCACATATAAATATTAATAAGCGAGCCAAGACTTTAAATTTTAGAATGTACAGCTTACAGTATTTTTAGGCCTTTTCCCTCTTAACACATACCTCGGATACTAACAGTCCATTACGATCAATAAATAAAAACACAAAATTATTTATATTGTTTGCACTACTTTATTTTTAGATTATTATTTAATAATTTAAATTTTTTTAATAATTTTTCCAAAAAGTTAACATATTTGATTGAAATTATTAAGAAAAACGACGAATTCATTCGTTTATATGAAAAAAAAAAAATTATTTTGCTGACTTAGCGCATCTTATTGAATCTTTTTTTTCCTTGTGTGGAAACTTATTTTATATTTAAATATTCAAATTAAAATTTACTTGGTAAACTTACATTATATTCCCCCCTCCCCCAATTATAAAGCATTAGAGGAGTTTTCCATCCTTTTAAAAATATTCCCTTCTCCCTTCTCTGTTCACATATAACAGACCATCACGACTTATACGAGTAATTAATGCACTGTTAATATTTGAATTAAACCAAATTAGTTGTTATAAATTCTTGTGAAATTTTCAAAAAAATCAAGAAGAAAAATTCCTCGTTTTTAAATTAGGGATTTTTGGCAAGAATGGAATGACGTAACCCTGGGCGAACGTCAACGTATAAACGATAGTAAAGGAATGGGAACTCAACGTAATAACTGCAAATAATAAATTATGATTTGAAATAGAATAACTGTAATTAATCGCTTAATTATAGTGCCCTAGTTAAAAAAAATTTGTAAATATAAAACGTATGCATTTTTATATCAGATAATGCCGAGTGAAAAATATAATTTCATAGTCGTAAATAATGATTTTGAAAGTAAGCCTGCTTTACAAAGCTATAATGTACGCGTTATTTAATATTGCGGTAGTACCTATTACTCTTTTTCGCTCATAAAACGGAAACGCAAAAGTGTATAGACGAATTATTGAATAGTTATAACTATTCAATAAAATAGAACAGGTAAAAAAGACTAAGGAAAAAAATAACAAAACTAATTTTTTCCATGAAATATTAATTTGTGTATTGTAATTCTTAATTCATATTATTTTTATAATTTCGAGTTATAATTATAATTATTGTTTTCATATTTGCATGCATATTTTGTCAATTTTACGTCCTGTACTTACATACCAAATAATGATCAAGTATAGAACTGATAATAGATAATTATTCCTTTTTATTCTTATCTTTTCTGTAATAATGAGAAAGGAACGAATAAAGATATGTGTGCCATCACAGCTTCTTTTGAAGTTTATGGTATTTTTGTAGAATGGAGTCTACTTTTAACGAAGTGGTCATTACGTCCTTATAATTTTAGATCCCGAGTGGACCGAATACGCTATAGGTTCATTTATTTATTTATTTATGTTAATTTTATCAACGGTCAGATATAGTTATTTATAGAGATGACAATATATTTTATTTTATTTTAGATTTTCGTCATAAAACCGTGTTTTTTCCCCTCTTGTGCAGTATCAACTTTTGTGTTTAGATTTCTTATGAATATTAGTTATTCCGATTCTAACGACCTTGCTTAAAATTATTAATTATTACGACCTTAATAGTCGTTTAATACTATTAATTTGATCGAGAATTTACATTTTCTAAGTATTTTTAACATTTATGTCGACTATTTGATTGTTCTATTAATAATAATTCTACACTGTGCTTCCATCGTTAATTAATTCCTAAAATACATTTTATAATAATATGCAATTTATATTTTCGAGTCGAAGCAGTTTAAAGTAGACTACACTCTTTACACATTCTTCAGTGCAGTTTTTTTTTTATTTTAATTCAAAATAAATATTGCCGTTTTACTGTATTTGCGAGACTTTTGAAAAAACACAGAAACCCTTTAGTGAATCATAATATAATAACGTGTATACAGCACTAAGGTGTACCAAGGTCTATTACCAAAGAACATACGTATAAATACGTACATAGTAACCATAGATCATAAATCGTCAGACACCACTCAGACCGCATATATTGGAGACGACAACTTACTATTATAATATACGCGAGTGTATTATTATGTGTACACAAACACATAGAGGTACTTGAACGCAAAAAAAAAAAAAAAAAAAATCATCGTCGCGCCAGACGCTGTTTTCGCGCGCCACCCGTTAACAGTGCCTCACCTGTCCACGTTTTTAGAATTTATCATGCACATAATATTATTAATTTTGCCCGGCAGACTAGTAAAGTATCCCAAGGTCAACAGCCCGTCTACTGTCTAGCTTACATAATTTACAAAATGCAACTTCCACCATGGTCACATACTATAAACACAAATAATATAATATATATATATATATTTATATGTGTAAAAATAAATATACATTTACAACCGTCTGCTGATGTTTGTGTCTGGTTCACGGAAACAACAACAGCAGCATTTAAACACAATATCATCACACATCATACGAACATTTGCCTGTTGATCGTCCAAAATTTTACGTGACTATCCCTATATAATACACTGGTGTGCGTGCGTATATATATGTATATAATATATATATTTGGTTTTGTTGGGCAACACGGGGGGGGGGAAGAAAAAAATGGGGAAACGGATCGTAAATTTAACCGTTTAGGGATGGGAGAAAAAGAAGGAAACGACCTGTTTACACAGAAAAGGGTTGGTGTAAAATAAAACGGTTTCGCGACCCCAGATAAGTTCTTCTCGCGTACATGACGTTAAAAGCATTGACTTTTTTTCCTCTTTCTCTCTCTCTCTCTCTCTCTCTCGGTTCGACGCGTTTTTTTTTTTTCACTTTCCCGCGCGCGCGTTTTGTACGCCATATATCAATTTTCCCAACACCCGAATACGGTGAGTACAAAACAAAAAACCAAAAAACCAAAAAAAAAATCTCCGCTCCCGCCCGTATATAGAAACACGTGTTTATGCAGTAGCGTAATTACTCGATTCCGCGAGCTACCGTCGAACAAACAACAAAACGCGACAGTGGAAATGTCACGACAAAATAATATTGTATAAAAGCAAATTTTTTTTTTAATTATGCAAAACCTCATATATATATATATATATATATAGAAAAATCATGTGAATACGTGCGAAGTCAAGTGCAACGCGAGCTCGTTAAGGGCGAGGTAATTATGGGAATACTGTGGGTCGCCGCAGGGACTCTGTAGGTGTACAACACTTCTCGGCTCGTAATCGGATAATGTTTATTAATGACGTCGGTTATTCGCGTGGATTTTTTTGGATTCTGGACGAAGTGACGAAGCTAGTGTTTTTGCAATGATGTTTATCGTTTTTTTTTTTCTGTGTACAACTTTTCGTATGGAAATACTCGTCCAAAAGTTTCGATCGGTAACCGGATTTACCTCTCTAGATTGTACTTCAGAGAGGTCATTTTTTGAATTTCTCATTTATTCAATTTTTTTTGTTGGAAAAAACTATCCAAAACGACTCGGAAACAATCATTTTTTTGATCCGAACTATATGAAAATTTTGAAAATGTAAAAAAAAAATTTTGGACATTTTTTTTTCTCATTTATTTTTTATATCATTAACTTCCTTTGTTCAGAATCGTTTTATCGAACAAATGATTTATCGTTTCTTTAAAATTCAATACACCCGTCAAGAGAATTCCACCCGTCGTGCAAAATATGTCCGGTTTTTTTTTTTTTTATCTCCCTTTTTTTTTTCCTGCGGAAAACCTTTTCGCGCGCCGGGATACGTTTACCACCGCGAGAGATTCGTTATTCTCCCGAAAATGTAAAACCGGTTTAGAGATTTTTGTTTTTTGTTTTTCCCTTTTTTTTTTTTTTTTTTTTTTTTTTTTTTGA
>JAIPRM010009211.1:0-15055 GCA_025469315.1 Stegophylla sp. TES_Ste_2020
TCTACTAATTCACCTACATGGTCAAGTTATGTGCTGCGGCCTAGTAGTAAAGAACCCGGCCTAGCACGCCGACAGTACCAGGTTCGATTCCAGCCCAGCTCTCCGAATTTTTGCATTTTTTTTTTTTTCTTATATTATTAACTTCCTTCGTTCAGAATCGTTTTACTGGAGAAATGATTTATCGTATCTTTAAAATTTAATACGCCCGTCAAGAGAATACCACCCGTCGTGCGAAGTATGTCCGGATTTTTTTTTTCTTTCTTTTAATTTAGGCTCGGAGGAGGAAATGTTCAAAGACACGATTCGACTCAGCGTCTACTAATACTTTGAGCGAATTGGCTTGTCGACTCCAAAACAAATATTGACGACAGGCGATGTTGTAATTCTGATATCAACGTTTCTCTCACACTACCCGTCACCAAGTGAAGATTTAAATCAGTTTTTGATAATTATTATTCTCATTCTAGATTGATATAATACATTAATGTTGTGAACTTGTACGTGAGCGTTTGAAAGTTTCAAATTATGTAAGTCATACACGCATAGTGTTCATTATATTTACCACACAAATGGCGTTTTGAATTATACTATCCAATTATCGTACGTTTAAAACGAGAGAAATTCATATTAATTGTCACGATTTGTAAGATGAAATTCACCGAGCTGCGGCGAATTCAATGCTATTGTATATTATGAATTAATATAATTAACGCACACTCGAGTTAATCGGGATTAGTTAATTAAAACGCTGGTTTGCAACGTTTACATGTTAAACTGTTTTTTTGTAAAATTTGTGGTCGGCTGCATTCAATAGGCATTTTGATTTTTGACTAATTCTTCTGAACTCTTTTCCGAGGGGAAAAAAATTTAAATGAAACATGCACGTCAACAATCGACACGTTTTGATCGATGATATATGGTATTAAACGTTTTTAGATTCTGAACGATGTGAATTTATTTAGTGTTTTTACAATGATGTTTATTTTAGATTCTGAACGAAGTGAAGAAGCTAGTGTTTTTACAATGATGTTTATTATTTTTTATTTTTTTCTGTGTACAACTTTTCGTATGGAAATACTTGTCCAAAAGTTTCGATCAGTAACTTTTCGAAACCGAATTTACCTCTAGATTGTACTTTAAAGAGGTCATTTTTTGAATTTCTCAATTCTTCAATTTTTTATTTTGGAAAAAACTACCCAAAATTTGACAAAAACCACTCGGAAACCATCATTTTTTAGATCCGAACTATATGAAAATTTAAACATAGATAGAAAATAACATAAGAAAGATTTTGACACAAAAAAATTTTGAAAATGTAAAATAAAAAATTTTTGACATTTTTCTAACATTTTTTTTTTCTCATTTATTTTTTATATTATTAACTTCCTTCGTTCTGAATCGTTTTATTGAAGAAATGATTTATCGTTTCTTTAAAATTCAATACACCCGTCAAGAGAATACCACCCGTCGTGCGAAGAATGTCCGGCTTTTTGATATCGTATTTAACTGATATTACGTATGTCGTCAACGTAGTGTTACGTGTTTATAACGAAATTAATATTTAAATTACTACTATTATTAGATCAGTCACCAATGTTTCTCAACCTTTGTATTTTGTGACGACGCACTCATTAAATATTTTTCATATTCTTTGGACAAATGTAAAGAAATATGGATGACAAAAAAAAAAAAAAAACAAAATAAAGGCGTATTCGTATTTTATTTCAATTGGTTATATTATCTAAACAAATTGGAATGTGTACATTCTAAACAGAACTTTTGAACAGTTAGCAGTAATATATTAAAATTTAAAATATATCTCTTGTAAAGAATGCAAACACGATATTATTAAACAAGCCGGGAACTACTTAAAACTGATATTTCAACTTATTTATACGTTGCGAAATTTCGGACAGGTTAACTCGTAACTCTTCTTCGACTCTAAGCTGTCATTCTATTTTATTGTTTTTATTTCGTGTTTTCGTTCAACGCTGAAAAATCTACCCCGTCGTGTTGAAAATGGCAATGGCAAAAGTTGGTTCTGAAATAGCTAATTTCAACAAACATCAAATGTCATTTTTTTTTTTTTTTTTTCAAATACCATAAATTTATCTAATTTCAACCTGTTTTTAATTTTAAGACAACGATCATATTTAATCTCGTAAGACCTATATTTCTAAACAAGGAGACATAGATTTCTCCTTCAAACAAACGTTTTTACATCGAGCGATGAAAAGTAATGACGAAGTATAATGACGATGTAATAATGACCACAAATAATGACGATGATAACTAATTTTTACATTGATATCAATGAAATTTCTTTACTCGATGTTTTTGTTTTTTGATTAAACTTGCGATAAACTTAGATCTATCCAATGACTCGCCTGTCGCCGGTCGAGAAACATTGCACTTGATAAAGAAAAAAAAATGTTTTTTTTCCAATGCGAATTAATCTGGAATGATTTTTATTTAGAAAGTATCATTTGAACACTCTACGCAGGGACAATTTAGTATTTCAAATCCACGGAAGATGATTAATGAGATGTGTACAAACGAATTTTTATGAGACAACCGACATGCTTTTCCGAAAATATGTCAGTGTACGTTTCACAATTATTGTATACTGAAATCGATTGAATATTCAGTGTATTCGTTATTTCCATTAGTTAATGAATTTGTCACTAAGTGTTGTAATGGTAAACAATTTATTTGTTTTGTTTTTGCATTAAACTTTTAATAGTGACACGTTAAGTGATTTTTTTTTTTTCTATTTACAAACATGAAAAAATATTATATGCATAAATAAATTCGGGTATAGAAATAATTTGTATTCCAAAATTTTAAAAGTTTCAAAACCAAAACCTACGTATGACCGTCAGTGTCCATAGACCCGCCGTACATAGAATGGTATATAGTATAGCGCTTTATTGTTTTCCTGTTTCTCAGAGTAGACAGTTCAATTTACCCGGGTCACTTTATTTTCGACTTGTATGCTTAGTAACAACGGGTAGTGTGTAGATTCGTCGGCTTAGCGTGAAAATTCATTAACAGCGAAATTTCTATTTATTTGTTTTTTTTTTTTTTTTTTTCAATAGGCCATTTCGCGTACACATTTGAGTTGAATGATTTGTAAAAGATACTCATAGATAATATAGACGTGTCAGTAAAAACCAGATTATTTTTTTTGAAAACTCGTTCACGGATTTTAGTGTATCGTTTTTGAGCGAAAATGCATTAAAACCTAACCCAATGAGTTATATGGTTTCAACGGAAATAAAAAATAAGTCTTTAGAGCAATTATTATTCACTACCGTTCCTTTTTTATCATTTTTCATCAATTAATGTTTTAATTAAAATAGTGTTACGATTTTAATTACAATTATTTAAAATACTATTCCCAAAAATCATCTTTAAAGTTTTTACCGTTAATTTGTTCTTGTTCTAAGACGAAAGTTCTAATACTTTAAAATAATATTTAAATCCTGATAAAATGGTTATTTATGGTAGTTTGGGAATGATTCATAAACGAATGTGTAACATACTTTCTATTGACTCATATCATCTCTTTTGCATCATGATATTCACAACCTAGTATTTAGATTTACTTATGTCTTGTATTTTTTCGAAATAAATTATAAAGAAAAAAAGACTATTAACAATATTCATTGTATTGAAAAAAAAAGTCTTGAAAATACTTAAAATATCTGAAAATACTTATATTACTGTGAATCAAGTTGCCTTTCAAGTAAACAAAATATGTATTCCAACATCAAACAAGTGTAACTTATTTCTTTGATGCGGATAGAAAAATCATTACAAACAAAAAAAAATAATAATTGAAAATTTGTGTGAACTTTTTTAAATTTATATTTCAAGCGTAAAGTAAACATGTATTTTATATTGCAAAGGGCGAGTAAACAAGGAATACATTACCTTTTAGGTCAAGTATTCTTCTTGCTGGGGGGAAAATAGTTTATTTTTTGTTTCTTTTTTTTACAAAGAATTCGTTCAGAATTTTCTAATATATATATATATTTTTTTTTATAATAGGCTTTCGTTTTGGAAGAGTTTATTGTTTGGTCATAAGTACGGATCTTTCTCCCAAAAACCTTTTTCGTCGTTTCAAATAGTGTCGAAATCTTTTAAATTATTAAACTCAATATGCTTGGTCTCGCGGAGCCTACCACTGAATTGTATATTTGTATAATATATGATAAATAATATTTTATTTTTTAAACATTATTTTGATCGTCACGCGTTTTTTAACGTAGATATCGAGGGCCTAGTTATACCCAATTCCTAAAATACCAGGAAAAAAATTCATCTATTTTTTCTATGAAGATATTTTTTACATTTTTTGTGTTTCATAATTAATTATAATTCACGAAAAAAACAAAACTTAAATTCTTTTTTTTTTCATATTCATATAGTGAGAAAATAGAGATTTTTAAATTACTCTTCTTGAAATTTAAAATTGGCTGTTCTTTTAATACTAGATCATCGATATATTAAGATTTTTGATTTCATAAGACTGAAATAAAAATGAAAGTGATTTTTTCTCCCAAAGTGTCGAACACACGTAATTTTTAGTTCTTAAAAACAATACCTAGTGCAGCGGTTCCTAAACTTTTTGTCCAGCGGTGCCCTTTTTTGGACCAAATTCATTCGCGGTGCCCCCTGCCCCCAAAAATATATTTTTTTTTTTCTTAAAGCTAAAAATGAAGATCATTAACCTAATATTATAGCAAATACACTTTCAAGTTAAAAAAAAAAAAAAAAAAAATTTGAAAAAAAATATAGACGCAAATAATGTAATAATTAATGACTAATAGTGCGTGATTGCTTGACAATGTCAGGTTTTTTTTATGGACAATTAGACTCGGAGGTTATGTTCAGCATTGAGGCAGTTGTAGTACAAGTTGAAAATTCTGATTCTTATAAATAAATTTTGACGGAGGCTGACATTAGTGATTTTGCTTAAACCTTATTATTTTTCAAATTTAACCATAATTCTACGTACGAATCGCTATTGAAGGAATACTTTAGCATCGGGTTTGAAGCTAAATAGTAGATCAAATCAGATTGTAATCAGCTGTATTTAGCTGTATAAGCTTAAGGGTTTTGTATTATCCAAGAAGGAATACCATTCGTATTATTTTAACAACGCCACTCAAGCTGAATGGACAAAAAATAATCACATTAAATTGTAAATATATTTATTTTTTTTTTGAGCCACGGTGCCCTTGAAAAGTGCTTGCGGTGCCCATAGTGCATTAATCTATGCGGAAACGTGTGTTAGCCGAACGTTTTCCCCAAATAGTAGGAAAATCCATGGGATGAATTTGTCAAATCCGGGAAATTTCTTTGATTCCCTGCGCGATTCCGTCCCTTGTGCGATTCTGCGCAGTATTACGTGGTCTGCAATACGTATTGGCTACAAAAATTTTATATTTTTTTTTTACCAGTGACGAGGATTACCGACGACGCGATTAGCGTTAATGTTATTATGTATCGCGATGATACAGTTGGACGTTTTTACGTTAATAACAAGAGACGTAGTAGTTTAAAGCAAAGTTTTCCCTATTACGTTTCTGGTTATAATAACAATTGTAATAATAACGCGTATAAATACGTTTTATGAAAACGTATTTTTTATGCGAGTTCGTATATAGTAGTGTTTTATAGAATGCCGTTATAAAGCCGAGTTTTTCACAACGAAAATAATGTGTATTTTTTTCAAACGTTGTAATGGCTAAATTTCCGTTTCAATTTTCTTGTTTTAACCGAGGGGTTTGCTTATTTTTTTCTAATAAACATAATTCCACGGTGAAGTTTTACATTACTATCTGATTACACTCTTAGATTTTAGTGTTATTTTCCTTATAACTACCTACAAAGATACATTACCTCTAGACAGGCGTGACATAAACATGCAAATGTAACTCGCATTAAATCTGTGCAGGTAACGATGGTAAAAAAATAAAAATTATTACAGGTTTAATTTATAGACAGCAATTCACGAGTATGTAATATCAGTTTTTCTTAGTGTCCTAATAAACAACTGGGCGCATAAATATTATTTTAAGTTTGTTAAAAATTCCAATAAATCAAATACATCTAAGGTGAAATCAAAACATAATCACGTTTTTTTTTTTTACAGTAGACATTTTTTCATATGGAAATATTTGTCTAAAAATTTCAACCAGCAACTTTTTGAAACTGGATTTGCCTCTTGATGGTACATTAGGCAGGTCATTTTTTGAAATTCATATTTTTTTCAAAGGGCTGACATCGAATTCTCGGGGTCAGATACTCTGATGGGTGTGTTGAAAATTACTACTATTATTATTTTTTTTTATATAATTAACTTCTTTCAATCAGAATAGTATTATTGAAGAAATGATTAATCGTTTCTTTAAAATTATACACACCCATCAAGGGTATCTGATTCGAGAATTGAAGAATACCCGTGGTGTGAAGTGTATCCGGCTTTCTTGTCTGGCTTACTTTACTTTACTTTACTTTACTTTATTTTACATTATTTTACTTTAATTTAATTTACTTTACATTTTAAATTTAATGATAAGTCACCTTTAAATAATTAATATTTATTTTATTGATAGTGTAATGTAAAGGATTGTTTCGGAAATGACAAACCTCCGAATAAGATTAGAACTTCGGAAATTAATTTGGTGTTTAAGTTTTCGTGTATTTTACGAGACTATAAAATAATTAAACATCCGGGAACGACGATAGATATCACTAAAGATTCGGTATGTAATTATTGAAACGCTAAAAAATCGAGAGAATGGCAAGTAAATCTTTATAATTTTTTTAACGAATCGGAACCCATTTTATAAGTGCTTTCAGAAGTCAATATTAGTTTTATTTTTGCATAACGGATTACAATTTTTGAAAAAAAAAAAAAAAAGCCGGACATACTTCGCACGATGGGTGTACTTTGCACGGCGGATGGTATTCTCTTGACGGGCGTATTAAATTTAAAGAAACGATAAATCATTTCTTCAGTAAAACGATTCTGAACGAAGGAAGTTAATAATATAAAAAAAAAAAATGTCCAAACTTTTTTTTCACATTTTCAAAATTTTCTTGCGCCAAAATCTTTTTTATAGGATTTTCTATTTATGTTTAAATTTTCATAAAATTCTGATCAAAAAATGATGGTTTTCGAGTCGTTTTTGTAAAATTTTGGGTAGTTTTTTCCAAAAAAAACATTGAAGAATTGAGAAATTCAAAAAATGACCTCTCTGAAGTACAATCTAAAGGCGAATCGGGTTTCAAAAAGTTATTGATCGAAATTTTTGGACAAGTATTTCTATACGAAAAGTTGCACACAGAAAAAAAAAAAAAGAAGAAAAAAAAAACATCATTGTAAAAACACTAGCTTCTTTACTTCGCTCAGAATCTAAAAATTGAAATTTACTAGAGCAAACCCGTTTAAATGTTTCGAGTTCCATTATTTCGTGCTAACGACAACCATTATCATATTATTATTTATTAACTATAGTTTCGAATCGGGGGAAGTTTTGTCCTCCGTCACTACACGCTTTTGGGCCGGAGATGTCTGATGATTGCAGATGTCAGAGAAGCAACGCGATCGATAGTCGTTGGTTAATAAAACACAATATCCACAACAGTCAGTGGCCGTCATTTGGGTTATAAACACTTTGAGGTAATCCGTTGGACCTCGATACTTTAGAAGTCATAAATCAAAATACGGTACTTAATGTATTTACAGCTAAAACGTGTCCAAGAAGCAAACTCGTAGGGAGTGTAACGGACACTTGCACTAAATTGACGAGAATAATTTTCAATTCATACGATGACACGAAACAGCGTGTAAAATTCCGTGTTTTATAATTATCAGTAGAATACTATTTTTACAAATAATTTGGAGTAGTTTTGTTTGAGAGTTTGATAATTAAAAATCAGTTTCCAGTGTTAACACAAAAGTTTTATTAACTCCGATTATTTGTCAGTTGTGTTTTTTTTTTTTTTTTTTTTTTTTCATTTAAAGTTTTCCATTTAATTTGATTCAATCGATATTGTTGTTCAGAATGGAATTATAAACATTTTTCGGCGGAACTGTGAACTATTGTTTACAGTGGCAAAGTTTAATATTAAATAATCGACTTCTAATTAAATATATTCTTCTGTACAAACAAATGTAAAAGATTATAACGAGTCGAAAATGTTTAGGTTTATAAATTAAAAAAAGTGTCTCCGACGTTTCGAAGATAAAATATAAGGTTTGGATCTAGAGAATTACAATTGTTTTCGTTATTATTTCAAACATTTAAATAAGTTGAGAAATTAGAAATCACAGAATATAATTTAAAATTTAAGAACACAGTTTATGGACATTTATTAGAAACTTTCAATGTATTTAATTTTTTGTTTTAGTCATAGCCTTGAGTAAAGGAAAAATATTTGAAAAAATGGTAATAAAGCACGGTGTCAACTCATATTTATTCCCAATTGTTTATTTCAAGAAATGTTGACAGTACGTACGGAGACATTATTTCACGCATGGATTATATTATATTAGGTTGTTTATTTTATTACGAATATGTGCTTTTAAATGAAAAAATACAACAGCTTATAAATTCTGCCGGCCGAACTGTTTTAAAAATATCTAAATTTTATTGTATAGGTATTTGAATTTGTTTTAATTTTAATTTCTCTAAATATTATAAGTGTATGTTAATAGCATATTTCTAGTGATGATGTAAAATAGTAGACTATGAATAGTTATAATATTTTTAATAGTAAACTAACGTAAAAAGAAGAGTTGTGCTATTAAAATAGCAATTTTTCCTCAAAAATATATTTTGGTGTTTAAGTGTTTTTTTTTCCTTTTAGCGGTTCGTGCGGTGTGCATCACTACGCCACGTTGTCCAATAATAGATATATCATTGATAGAAATTTTAAAAATTTACCCACGTATGCACAGCATTTTCGTAAGATAAGCAGTGTTTGAATTAGGGGAGAATACGAAATGATGGAGAAACCCTTCTATTTTTTTTTAAATATTTTAGCATACCCCTACTTATTTTTTTAAAAAGTCCCCATGGGTATATGAGAAATTACAATTTTAGGGAAGCTATTTTTTTTAGATTTATGCGTCTCTCTTCTAATTTTTTTTTTTTCAATTAAAGTACTGGTAAGAATTTTTACTGTCAACTTGTATCTTTAAAACTAGTGTACATCCTCGGCAATGTTTCTCTATTGAATGTCATGACAAAATAGATTTGAAAAAATCTATTTTGTCCGCGTTAGGTAAAATGCGTTCCATTTTCATAAAATTAGGCGAATCGCGTCCTAGTATTATTTTACACGTAGGCGAATTGCGTCCTGGTAATATTTTACTGCTAGGTGAACTGTGCTCCTATCCTCGATGGAAACATGGAAAGGAAATCGAAAGAATAGAGAGCATTTAAATTGGAAACAACGTCGATTTGTTGTGAAAAACTATTTTGGCAAAATAATCGGGAATTTCTATTTATTTGAATTTAATTATTTAAAGAAGCGTATATAATATTATATTACATACTTTGGTTTTTTCTGGATTTTTTCCCTTGGATTATTTATAGATCAATCCCTGATTTAGCCCACTAACGTTATCCCGCCCCCCCCAAAAAAAAAAAAAAAAAAAATCCACGATGAGGTATCAATTATTATAAAAGGTGTAATAATAAATTATAATTCTTACATTGTAAGATTTCGATGTTTGTGATCAGTTTTAATAAAAAAAATATGCTTAGATAGTTTTAAAATCTAACAATAATTAATTTTAAATATAAATTATTAATTTTGGTTCCAATATCCACATGGTAGTAAAGTACAGTGGGGACGCATTTCACCTAGTATCAAAATATTACTGAGACACAATTAATCAAACTACTAACATTTTTTTTTTTTTTTTTTTTATTTTTTTTTTTAACGCAATTCATCGAACCTGATTTTGCCATGTTATATAGAATACTACAATAGTCGTACATATTTTATTATATTAAAATGTGTGTATCACTTTTATTGCAACTTTTATGCGAGCAGATTGTCAATTGTGTTAATCATGGCAAACAAAATATTGTGCTATTGTTCGAAATGTATTGTAATTAATTTTTAGTTTGTAGTATTTATAGAGTGGGGGTATTATTTAATATCGCACTCACATTACCAACAATTACAAGCCGCCACTGGATACAACTATTGCTTTAAACTATTATTATACTTATAATATTTTTCTAAAACTGAGATTATTTTCTAAAATGATTAATTATTAGATATTAATTAAAAATGTGCATGATTATTTTAAAATATTATTCGTACTTACATTTTAATTTTAACGTAAACTTGAGGGATTTCGTTAATTTTTTTTTTTATTTGAAAAAAGAACATTTTGTAGGGTGAATCGATGTTCATGATAGGTCTTAGATTTAACATTACTTGAAAAATACATTTCAAAATTTTCAAAATTTAGAATATAAATATAAACGCGCTAGATTTTGTATTAAAATTTTGAATAATTAGAATTAAATTTTACCTGCAAAAAATTCTACTTTTTCACCTCAAAGGATTACGACTAGTTTTATTTTTAGAAAGGTATTAAAAAATGGCCAAAATATTGAATTTAGAAAAATAATTTGGAGTCACTAAAATTATAATTTCCTAGGCCGAACTTAAGACTTCTAACCTTAAATAACACAATGATTTAATTCATTGTGCTTCAATTCAACAAATTTTAAGGTCATTAATTGAGAAAATATGTAAAGCTGTCAAAAAAAAAAAAATGTATTTATTAGATAGCAATCGAATTTAAATCATTACAATATAAATATAAATTAAATTTATATTTTTCAAAATATTCGAGAAATAATGTAAAATATTTTAAAAACAGGACAAAAGACGTCCTGTAGAAAGTTTCCCAGGACAACAGGACCAAAAGAGGAGTTAAAGGATAAATATGTATAAAACAGGACGTATGGTCATCGTACCTTAGGTACAACATTTACTTTAAATTATTAAGTATTATTTTGTGAAACTCGTTAAAATGTCTGTAGGTAATGAATATATTATTATAAAAATTCATTATATTATAGGACGGAAAAAAGTAATTAAAAATAGAGACTTATGTATACAATATTAGTGATTAATATAAATACTTTTTATAAAATATAATCCATTCTGTTAATTATAATTATCTAATAGAAAGTAATTGCAAACTCAAAATTTTCCACAATTAAATATTGGACAATGGCATATAAGTTATTTTTTTCTACCCTTGTATTGCAAAAAAGTTTAGAATAACGAAAATCAATGTTATTTGAACTAGATTAGGGTATATCGAGTTATATTAAAAACTGTGTTTCATTTTAGTTTTTTTGTTTGCTAATTTTCAAAATTTGGGTATAAATATTGAACGTTACAACATCGCGTGTGAGATAGTGAGACTAAAAGTAATAACTCTTTGTATTTGTTTCATACACTTTGACATTATTTTGTACTCAGATAAATGTATTAAATATTTTGCACAGTCAAATTAGTGCCCTTTATTAAATACTCTAGGTCAAAACGTTAAATTCTTTGAAACACGACAAATACACGCATAATAATAATAATAACAAATAGTGTACATGGCGTGATATTCGATTAAACTCACCTGCAGACCCTTACTATAGCCAAGATGAGAAAAGTATCGTTTGAGTAAAAATGGCTTTCACATTGCAAAGGTCTTAATATTATGTATTTTCTCCTTTATGATTTTGTATTCAACATTGATTATTGCCATTTAATCATTTTTTTATAATACTATTTTGACTTATCGAACAATATCAACATTGTCGTTACATAGTTGAAGTTTTTCATTAGAAATTCAATACTGAATGCCCACTACAAAATATGTAACCTCAATATTTATGTTTCTAGTCTTTTTTTCTGAATAAGTACATAATATATTAAAAACAACGATATTCTATTTTCTAATTATTGTAATTTTAAAAGTCTGTTTGAGTTCATATATATATATATATATTTATATAAATTTTGACGTGATAATTCAAGTTCTACTATATGATCGAATTAAATCAAAGTACACAATGAGAAAATGTCCAAGTATAAACAAATGAACTCATAATTATTTAACTTAAAACAATGAAATTATTACAATGCATTTCAAATAAAAATGCATTTTTCCAATTTCAAATACGAAAATAATTTAGTACCATAGAATTCCATAAGACATAGATTTTTTTTTTATAATTTACAATAATATATTTAAGAATTGGAGGGGTACTATAATAATTTTTATTTCAATCCATTGATATACATTTTAATTATAATGAAACGTTTGTCAATCAAGGTCATTAAAATAATTGTAAGGAGTTTTAATACAATATTGTTTACTAATAGTCATAGAATATTGGTTTTGGACTTGTATTAGTATATTATTATGTACATTTTTATTGGCACTTCAAAATTGATTAATAATATAATATAATTTTTAAAAATGATTAATATTTGGATTTGAATATTTTAATAATTTTGTGTTAAATAGTATGATGTCTCATAGAACAAAAGCGATTCTTCGTATAGTAATATTAAAATTGATTTTGAAAAGTTTTTGAGGAGAAAACGATGTGTTTTAATTCAATAATATGTTAACCTATCGGTGTAACTCATTGTATAATAATTCAAATTGACAATACATTTTTAATTGATGAAAAATTGACATTTTCAGACCTCTTTTTTTTTTTTCGTCACAAGTCAACTCAAATTAAAGACGACAGTCGTTTTACTTCATTCATATTTACCGAGCTACCAATGTGATTACGTTATAATCTCGTTCGGTAAAAAAAAAAAAAGGGGGGGGGAAATAAATTAAGAACTAATCATTAATTATATGTATTGATTTTTCAACGAACATTTATTATTAATCCCGATTATGTTTATAATCTTGAGCAGTTTTGTAAAATTAATGACTTTGTTTTTTTAACAATGCATCTGTGCATAATAATACAGTACAAAAACGTATCTCTCCGGATATTATTAAATAATAATAGGTACTTAAAATGAGTCTAAACTGTTTTATAGTTTGAAATTTGAGTAGTTCACTTATTTTAATAAAATAAATTAATATTCCCGCTGTACTGAGCGATAAACCATACAATACACCTCATGGATACATATTGTGATTAACAATTAATGATTAAATTATTCATAGATTAATTAGAAAAATGTGTGTATTAATTTGATTATAGGTAAAATGTAAACCAATAATATACAAAAGTTGAATTTGAAAACAACGACTTCGTTTTTCACTCATTTGAATACTTTATGAAAGCAGTTGAATGATTAAATTTAAAACGATGTTAAAGTTTCACAACATGATAAATCGAATAAAAAATAAGATAATGTTTCTAATTGTTGTAGAAGCACAATAGAAATTCCAGTTTCGATTTAAATTTAAAGTTTTTATTATGATTTAATGATGGAGATAGTGTTGTTTAATCTAAAATGACAGAATAACTGAACCAATTTCGATTCGCTTTCTTTTATTTGAGTCAAATCAAAATAAACTCGTTAATCAGCTCGCGAGTGACAGAAAAAAATCGAAGTGTATTTATTTCTTATGATGCCGAATTTTCCTTTTTTAAATGAGATCTTTATGCGTCATTTAAAGTTCTTCTATATATGTATTAGGTATTTTCATATTAGTAAAAAAAAAAAAACAAAACACAAAGAAAAATGTGAGATGCAATTTACAATCGGAAATTATTATTATTGGATTATTTGTTGAGTGTAAAATATATTCTTTTCCTACTGAGTGTTTCACACTTAAGTATATTATGATCTGAATTCAGTCTTAAAACTGAATCGAGTTGAAAATTAGGTATGTTTCTCAATAATTAATAATACATTTTTCCACAATGACTATAACTTTTCGATAAATAAGCGCATAATGGAGAAGTTGTTTGTAGTTATGTATAAGATTTTCCTTTGTTGCATAAAACTTTTATTATAGTTACGAAATAGAGTAGTGTTTTCAAACAAACGATTTTAGGTAATATTTCTCTGAAACTTATAATTACTCTGACTCGTTTGCAAATACCTTTTAAAAATATAGAATTTTACATAAAATTTACTAAATAATAATTATATTATTACAATAACAAAATGCAATAAAACATAGAAATGTCTTCAAAATAAATATCTACATGGAAAATGTATTTGAAAACGGATAACCAAAAATATACATTTATTATTGTATGATTTAAAATTACTTTAAAATATATACTCACAATATGTTACTATTATAATAATATGTCGTATAATATTTTTTGCATAAGGAATTATTATGTATTTTGGATACAGAACGATGATGAGGAAACGATTGGTTCGACAATATGTGTTTATTTATATTTTGTATTTGTGAACACGTTAAAAATGGAGCGCTCTTAAAGTTGAAAGTCCATCTATATTTATCGGACACAGATGGTATAAAATACAGGTAAATTTTTAAATTTCCATAATTTCTGAAATATTTTGTCAAAAGCAAAATATTTTATAGAATCAATACCGTTTATGAGAAATCTATTTAGACAATTTTGTTTCAGTTAAAAAATATGTACATTTATTCATTAGTTTATATTACTGTACTTTTCGATGAATTTTAGTAATATTATTTTAATCACTGAATATAACATGTAGATATGTAATTTTAAGTACGTTCCACAATTAAATGAAAAAAAATATCTATTAAAAATAGTAATTTCCGACATAGATTAATATCACAAATAAAAAGTGTGTACTTCGATCGTCGGGATGTTCTTCGCACGTTGGGTGGGATTCTCTTGACGGGTGTATTAAATTTCAAAGAAACGATAATTCAGTTTTTCAATAAAACGATTCTGAACGAAGAAAATTAATAATATAAAAAATAAATGAGAAAAAAAAATGTTAGAAAAATGTCTAAAATTTTTTTTTTTACATTTCCTAAATTTTCTTGCGCCAAAATCTTTCTTACATTATT
>JAIPRM010009212.1:0-15054 GCA_025469315.1 Stegophylla sp. TES_Ste_2020
TGATCCGAATTTTATGAAAATTTAAACATAGATAGAAAATCCTATAAAAAAGATTTTGGCGCAAGAAAATTTTGAAAATGTGAAAAAAAATTTTGGACATTTTTTGAAAATTTTTTTTTTTTATTAACTCTCTTCGTTCAGAATCGTTTTACTGAAGAAATGATTTATCGTTTCTTTAAAATTTAATACGCCCGTCAAGAGAATACCACCCGTCGTGCGATGTACACCCATCCTGCGAAGTATGTCCGGCTTTTTTTTAAACGTTTTTCTTTTAATTCATCATATGCAATAAAATTGTTTCAACTAGCGAATATACACAATATTTAAATATTATTATTTCTTATTATATGCACGCTAATTTGATACAAATGACGATACAATACGATACTAATTTGATACAATGAAATATAAGTTAACTATGAGGCTGAAATAGAAATAATTAATCAATTTAATGAGAATTTCAATGTAAGAATTTTAAAATAATATTGTTACAAATTACAATATTTAATTTACAAATTATCCTGGAATACGTAATAACAATTTATTGGTGGTCTATCTAATGCAATTAAATTCTAAAATATTACTACACAAGAACTGAAAAATAGTCAAAAATTGTACGCATAACAAGTAATAGTCTCAGAAAAATCCGAAAGAATTATAAAGTCGTTCAAAATGCGCTATTTATTTCATAAAAACTCGGTTTATTATAAAACTTAAAAACACAAACAATAAATTCTGTATCGAAGTGTAAAATTAGTTTTATAGTAGTCAGCTGTTATTTAACCAGGAATTATCATAATTACATTTGAATTTTTTTTTTTTTCGAATAATTAATATTCCATTACTATTTACTAAATCTAATTTAACAATACAAACATATTTGATATTTAACAAAGAAATATTGTTGAAATGAATACTGTCGATAATGTAATAATTGCAATTTATTAATATGTCATTGTCTAATATTTGAGCGCTACATATTATATTTATTACCCTAGCTGTAACAAGTTTTCTACGTTGTTAAATGTTTACTACGTTAATTGACTTAATTTTTTATGGGGAAAAAATGTTTGATTTTGAAATTTCCGTAGTTTTCCTCCCGAATATTTCAGAAATTTTTTATATTATTGGTATTTGTGAGTTTTTAAATCGTTCTTAAACGCACGAATCTGTTTCTGAAAACCCAACCACAATATTATACGCGTTACCGTTTCCGAGAAGGCGATCATTCGCGAAATTCCATGAATTTTCAACAGTAGAAGAGTTTTTCGAATTCGACACGGTTAAATGCAGGTTTACGCCGTTCACGGATATAACAGCAGGCCTGTATTTATATAATATGCAGAACGTTTTGTATACTACGCTATGAGCTACTTTATACAGCCGTCCTCTATCGCGGGGAGCAACGAAAAAAAAAAAAAAAGAAAAAAAGAGTCAATAGGGTGTACTTAGGTCAAGTGCTTAAAACGGAACTAATAAGATTGGTCATGGAGGAGGCATTGTGTGTGTGTGTGTGTGTCCTCGATCAGTCACGGGTACTTGGTAAAATCACCTTCTGGGTAGTTCGCGCATCTGCTCTCCTAAATGTGGCTACACGGCTCAGGGGTGCCAAAAAAATAAATCACGTCAGTCGGCGCGCTTTATATCGCACAGTTTTTGCGTTCCACTAAAACGCACGTGTTAAAAACAGTGATACTTAATTTGTATGGCCTATATATTATTATTTTAATATATTATACGATTTAACAAAACCGGTAAAATGCGTTGAATTCGTACGACCGAATTTCGCATGAAAAAAAAAAAAAAATTGCGTATAGGCTTTGGAAACCAATGTTCGGATTTTTGTGACAGGAAGTTTTTATAGAAATGTGTTCAAATAAATAATAATAATAATAACAGGACAAAAAGGACGAATTCAATGGTAGCTGGCTGGACATTTAATTGTGTGAACCTAATACGATTGAACAAATTCTGCAACATATGATTGATTTTAAAAGTTTGTATTTTTTATTATTATTATTTATTCAATCGATAAAAACATATCGTAAGAGAGAAAGAAATACTAACAATGTAAAATGTTCATAGTACACTTGTGTTGTTGTAAATGGGGCCCGGATGTTGATGCCCTAAACACTTACAATAAAACAACCTTAAAAAAATGTGTAATAATCACCTAAATGGGCTTAAGAACATCAAAAATACCTTACATTAAATTAAATAAAAATCCTGAAAGAAAAAAAATCGCATAAAGATACGTTTAAAATTGTATATTGTATTAATTACTATTAATGCACATAAAAAGCATGATGAAACTTTAAAGTAATTATAAATGAAATAAAATAATTACTCGTGAATTTAACTTTTATTAGTAGAAAGTAAATTAAAAAATTAAGTAAAATTACAATAATTGACCTTAAAATTTCTAAAAGAAATGCCCCAACAATTTAAATAGCTAAAAAATACGAAATAAATATATTAGTTATTTAGATTTGTAGTTTATTGAAACACTAAATATAGTAATAAATATTATAATACTAAATTATGAAATTAACATAAAATTAAGTAATGCAAATTTTATAACAGTGACATTGAATTTGTACAATTTCTTTATAGGTGGCGCAGTCAGTATTCCTCAATGGGAGGGATTGAAAAAAAAACAAAAGATGATAAAATATTATATAATTTGTTTATAATACGTAGTACTACTCCCTTTATCGTCAATTAAAAGACATTGAGAGTAATTTCTACTGAAAAACATAAATAAATAAAATCATATAGAGAATGATTAAAATAAAATTTTTTTAAGGTTTTTTGAAAAAAATCACTATTTTATATGAAAATAACCAGATTTGTCAAAAAATTTAAATGCCTGTAAAAAATTAATTTAAATAAAAAGTTTTGTATTTATTATAGTATTAAGTAATACATTTCAGCTCATAACATCAAGAATTAAAACTACAAGAAAAACTTAAGTAACACCAATGTATCCAATATTCTATATTTACGTATGTCAAAAACGGTAAATTTTTTCGAAAACGTAATCAAATTGCATTATATCATTATTATTTTTTTTTATCGAACACGTTTAAAAAATTACTAAATTTCCGACAGTAATTCATACAAACATATTTGTAGTAAAATACAATAAATGCATTTACAGTTATTTCGATTCTAAGTATATCTACACCAACAACAGTGAATAACCCAAATAATTCTTATGATATTAAAAAACTACATATAATTACATAATTACGTATACGATAATAAAATAATTGATGTGTGTGTGTGTGTGTGTGTGTATATAAATCATTGTACAATCAATAATTTCAATCGTAAATTCAACGTCGAAATAGGTTCGTGTCCTGTTTGATACGTGTTTGGACCATATTATTATTATTGTGAGAACTGCGCCCAACTGTCTGGAAAAAAAAAAAAAAAAAAAAAGACATAAAACGGAAACAAAATATATTGTTTAAAATATATAATAAAAAAAAAAAAAAAAAAAATGTTATTTTATTTGCACCTGTGTTTCGCTTTATATGCACTTCGGTCGGTTGGAAAAGGGGTTTTTTTTTTGAAAAGAGTATCGTGTTGCTTCCCACGCCTCCACCATCCGTGTAACTCTACACGACCAATTGATGATACGATGAATGAGGGGGACGAAAAAAAAAAAAAAACTATCGATATTCCGCGAATATCCTAAAGAATATTATACGGGTACTTTTGAACGTAGACGACCTAATAAGACATTTTATTAAGCCTATTATGTCTCTCTAGAAACGCGAATCTCTTTTTTTTTTTTTTTAATATTATTTTTTTCACCGTCTTCGCGACATCTATATATATACGCGAGAACTATAATATTAGACAAGGAGTAATAAGGGTCTTTATTTTATTTTTTTCCAGCCATTACTAGCATTATTTCGCCGGTAAATTCGACGTAGACATATTTCGCGAACGCTTTATAATTTTAGCATCTGAACGAAATGAAGAAGCTAGTGTTTTTACAATGATGCTTATTTTTTTTTTTTTCTGCGTACAACTTTTCGTATGTAAATACTTGTCCAAAAGTTTCTAGCAGTAACTTTTTTAAACCGGATTCGCCTCTAGATGGTACTTTAGAGAGGTCATTTTTTGAATTTCTAAATTCTTATTTTTTTTTTTTGGAAAAAACTACCCTAAATTTGACAAAAACGACTCGGAAACCATCATTTTTTGATCCGAACTATATGAAAATTTAAACATAGATAATATAAGAAAGATTTTGGCGCAAGAAAATTTTGAAAATGTGAAAAAAAAATTTTGTACATTTTTCTAACATTTTTTTTTCTAATTTATTTTTTATATTATTAACTTCTTTCGTTCAGAATCGTTTTATTGAAGAAATTACTTATCGTTTCTTTAAAATTCAATACACTCGTCAAGAGAATCCCACCCGACGTGCGAAAAACACCCCGACGAGTGAAGTACACATTTTTTTCATACGGCTGTGAATTTCTTACTCGCAAGCCGTTTGCATGTCTCAGTTTTGCAGAATAATTATTAACAAAGGTGTCGCGTAGTCCTCTGATGGAACAAAAGTGACGCTAATTGGGTGCGAACCCTTTTTGTAATGTAATATATTTATCCACGCGCGCACGTGTAACACAACACCGTCCTAATGAGTTGATTAACGGCGACTTATCAACCCTTCCTAATTACGCGCACTCTAGCGCACGAGTTTCCGACGGTCATTTTTCAAATCGGATTTTCACTGCGAACCGAAATTATCAAATTCCAGAGTCCGTGTTGTAAAAATCGTTTTCGCAACAATATGTACACAATATTATATTATAATACTCACACACATAGAATATAATGCGGCGCAATCGATTATTCTAATGACTTTTTATTCAGTTAACACGCACAAAAGATGAACATTATTATTATTTTCATCAATATATATATATATATATATATTTACACGTTTATAATATTATTATTACTATATGACTACAAAAGGGCGCACGGGGAGCTTTGTAGTAAGCCAAGGAGTGAAAAAAAAAAAAAATGCCCACCAAACGCGTGCCAAACAGCGGGTAACATGTTAATCCAATGCGTATACATCCGCTAGGTTTACATCTTTTCATGGGAAATGTATTACACCCTCTTTTTTCGTACATCACGAAATTATTATGCCGTTGTAAAAAAAAACGATTTTATTCCATATTATTTATGGTCCACAGGATGTTTAGTGCACTAAAGCTTCGGTTGAATTATACACATTTAATGTTAAGCAATTGAAATTTCAGCTGTGTTTATATATTAGTTTAGTACTAAATTCTATAGTTTAGAACTAATATTATTTATGTGTAAAAGACTCGAAAAGGTAGTTCTTAAAAAAAAAAAAATGATTATTTCATAAACTTAAAACGCAATTCTTTTTTTTTTTAATCTGAACATTTCATAAAACAATTAAGAGCGTTTTATGGTTTGAACTTTTGCACACATCAAGTACACTACACAACTTGACTTGACAATTAAAACTTGGAAACTCGAATTTCAACTTTTTTGTACGATAATGTAATTGTTTAGAATAACATTATATTATATTATGCCGTTGTCTTAATGCTAATGTACGGTAGGTTTGAATATATTACTAGAGTGGTTTGTAAAATGTAATTCATAAAACTTGCGAATGTGAAAGTTGCTTAAACATAATAAACTTTATTTTTATTTTTATTTTTTTAATAACCTGAATAATTAATTTACTTACATGTTTTCGAAAACGAATATTTCAATATATTTCTTATAAAATTGATAAAATATGTATTAAATGCTATGTGATAAATTTTAAGTCTATAGTGTTATTATAATACAAGTGTACGTATAGTTGGTGTTCTTACAGAATAGAAAAGAGTCATATTTTTTTTAGACAATAATAATAACTCATATAATACATGAATTGTAAATATTGTCTAGTGTTAATTAAAAAGGTCATCAAACATATTTTAACTGTCTAAAACGAAACTATACAATTATATAACAAAGTTGTTTTTACTTCAGTTTCAGATATATTTTGTTTCGCAGAAACATACATTTATATTTTGTTCTATTTCTAGCTGAAACGAAACGAATCGATCGCATTTTTATACGCTTTACATAAAATTTCAATAAATTTGTGTTGGATGCGTTTCTAACTTTCATTTTGCAACAAAAAAGTTTCTTTTTTCCTCAACGAAATTGAAAAAAAAATACTAATTAATTTATAAATAATAATTGTTGGATTAATGATATAATAGTTAAATAGTATAGGATTAGTTGTATCATTTAGGTGGGTTTTGTGGTATATGACACCTCTTTCCTTATATTTTCCTTACATTTTTCCTTTCCTTATATTTTTCTTACATTTTTCCTTTCCATATACTAACTTATATTTGTTTTACAAAAACGTTACAATTAAGTATAGTAAGTGTGTTTCCTTCTTAATGAAAGTAATTCTAATGCACCTGAAAACAAATTAAGCATTTGAAAATATTAGATTATAACAATTATTTCTTCTTCGTTTGAAAAAATTTAAACATCATATTATAATGTAATGTGCATCACAATCAATGCAGAAGGATATAATAATATATCATAATATGACCACCAGTCAAATTTTCACGTGCTCACAGAATGTTTTGAGTATATTTTAAGAAACACGTGTGCGTGGGTGACGTTTTTGTGTATATAGGCAATGTAGTCAAGTGTTAATTATATATTGATGCGTTTTTCCACGAAAGTGAAAACAATATTACGTGTTCGCGGAAGTGACATTGTATCAGTTCTTCTGTACCCATGTATTATATTAATGTATTATATATTTTGAAACCCGTATAGTGATACAAAATACATAATATACACTATTATCTATGCATAACCACTGATTATAGAAAATATTATATATTTTAGTATATTATCTAGATTAGATATTGTTATTGGTTTGGCCTAGATCGCAAAAAAAAAAAAGCGAATCGTATTTGTAATGATAAAAAATTATTTTACGATTATATTATGATATATGAATTACACATTTTCGGAAATTGCACTTATTACCTAAGTACATCTCATCCTCAAATGAGATCTACCCTCAAGTAGCCTAAAAAAATTGGATGTTAATCGAGATAGATTTAAGTAAATGCTATTGATTTTTTTATTTTTTGTTCACATATACCTACAATTGAATCCATTAATCTCACAAAATTAAAAAACTTCATCTTCTTTAACACGGGCACTTTTAATATTTTTTCATGCATATTATGTTATATCATCAGTTTAATAATTACCTACATCAGAAAATATATTATTGAAAAATGCAAATAGAAATAATAATTTGATTGTCATAGATACTAAGTAAAAGAGTTACAAATGGATACTATCGGGGCTTTATTTAAGGCCGGACTATGGGGGCAACCGGGACAATGCCTCGAGGCCCCTCACTTAGGAAGCCAGGAGCAGGAACAGAAAAAATATATTTTACGAGCATTTTTTACCAAATTTTCGGTTTTTGAATGACGTGTCTTGGCGAAGCCAGAACCGGATTAAAGTTTTCGCCACCTATAGGCTATAATAGATTTGCCAACATTTTTTTGATCTTGGTATTTTACTCCAAAAACTGATTCGTAAAATGCTAAGCATTTTTTTTTCAATCCTGTTGTTCTGAAAAACTTTCTATGTCCTGTAAATGATCTTTAGTCCTTTTTATGAAATCTATACCTTTATTTCTTGAAAATTATGAAAATCAGAAATTCAGTTTATATTAATTATACTTTCAAATCCAATTTCTAACTAATAAATAAGACTAAGATAATAAATAAGAACTAATAATTTTAGAGAAACTTGTGCGTAATGAAAATCATTAGAGTAAATATGTCATTCGACCACATAATATAAACAGTGCACTTTTATTCTTTACATCGTCATTAATATGTAGAGTTACCCCTCAAAAAAGCAATGTTATTTACAATAACAAATTATAAAGTCTCCCATTCAAGCTTGGAAATAAAAATCACCTGTCCGAGAAAACATTGAGATTCAACACAGCCATTATCCCCTGTCTTTTATACGCATATGTTTATGCTGAATGCGTTAAATTGTGACCAATTTGTTGCGTTGGCCAAATTTCAAAATTACACCTATTTGGTTTATGTATGAAAAAAAACATGTTTTTATATTACATTTTTATGTTAAATTGTAAAAAGTGATACATCCAAATTGATATTGCTAAGCTGACCTTATTCGTGTTTTGTTTAATAATTTTCAAAATTTTATCACCCTAAACTAACCCGAGAAAAGAGGGTGAGGATTGAGGAAATGATAATATATAGATTTCAGAAAAAGAAAGAGAGAAAAAGGTTTGCTCTTTACATCTAATATTTATAACAAATACTAAAAAATGAATATATAAAACAAATATTTTACACACGGGCGAAGCCACCGGGTTATTACGGTAGTAATATTATATATTATGAATATAGGGCCCGGATTTGAATGCACTAAAAACAATCGAAAAATGCTCTAAAAAACAACGAAAAATGCCCTTAAAAAATGCATTTTACCATGAAAATACTCTTAAAAAGGTCCTTTGTGTTTTTATATTTTAATTTGTTTTCTTATTTGCCATCTGCCAAGTATAGGCATCCATAAGTTAAGATAAAATATAGACATTATCGCAATTATAGAAACATTTCTAGATATTTTCAAGGGAAAAACATGAATTATATTTTGAATTAGTTAAATTTAAATCATTGATTCGTATTATGTACAGATACTATACATTATACAAATTGTAAGTACATGTATCGTTGAAATATACGTTTAAATGAATAAAATAACCGAAAAATGCTAAGAAGATGTTCTAAAAATGAAAAAAACATCGAAAAATGCAAAATTAAAGTTTCGCTTTTCGGTTCTCTATTGCATTACTCAATTATGTATACTTGGAAAGCATTGCCTAAGATCACCAAAATAAGTATGCATTTTGCAATGGAATCCGGGCCCTAATTATATTATATATATATATATAAAACAAAAAATAAAAATATTATATTTATATTATTATATTAATCTTTGTACTGTGTATACATTTATTTTATAATATGCCGTCGTCGTCGTCGTAACGCGCGCGCGGTAACCCGACAGCTAGAGACCGTTTGGCCGTCGATTGGCCGGTATAAGGTCCACCTACTGTTTAATAATACACGCATATATTATAATGTTGTGTTATATATATGTATATGTATATTATGTACGTCCGCAACGGAGGTGCATTCCCCTTTTGTTTTTTTGTTTTTTTTTTTGTTTTGTAATTTTGTATTTTATACTTTTTTTTTTTTTTCTTTCCACGCCGAGTTTGTTACACGCGGCGGCGGCCGGAACGGTCTACGAGTATCATATTTAACGCGCCCACCTACTACTACCACTACTACTACTACTACTACTACTACTACTACTGCGTACCTGACCGACGAGGAGCCCCTCCTGTACAATAATAATAATATGAATATTATACCTATGTCGTATAATATATGACGTAAACGCCACGAACTCGTGCCACAGAGGTAAAAAAACCGGCCATGATATCTCCCCTTGTATAAAATATACAAGCGCACATTGTGGAGTTTTCGAACGATAGTTGCGCACATACGATTATAATAATACGCGGAGATATTGTGTGTGAATACGCACTGTGATGAATAAACGTGAAATCGAAACGATTATTATTATTATTATTATTATTTTTTTTTTTTTTTTGAACATTAAAAAACGTGAGTTACGCCACTGTCGGCAACGGAGTACAATACATATTTATTATCCCCTACTACTGCTGCATATTGTAATGTGCATGCATTATACGTATTCAGTCCCTATTATTTCTAACATATTTTCGTACATCGCATTGTTTTAGATTCTGAACGAAGTCAAGAAGCTAGTGTTTTTACAATGATGTTTATTTTTTATTTTTTCCTGTGTACGACTTTTCGTATAGAAATACTTGTCCAAAAGTTTCGATCAATAACTTTTTGAAACCGGATTTGTCTCTAGATATTGTACTTTACAGAGGTCATTTTTTGAATTTCTCAATTCTTCAATTTTTTTTTTTTTTTTTTTTTTTTTGAAAAAACAACCCGAAATTTGACAAAAACGACACGGAAACCATCATTTTTTGATTCGAACTATATGAAAATTTATACATAGATAGAAAATCATATAAGAAAGGTTTTGAAAATGTGAAAAAAAAATTTGGACATTTTTCAAACATTTTTTTCCTCATTTATTTTTTATATTATTAATTTCCCTCGTTCAGAATCGTTTTATTGAAGAAATGATTTATCGTTTCTTTAAAATTTAATACACCCGTCAAGAGAATCCCACCTATCGTGCGAAGTATGTCCGTAGGTGAGGGCTAGAGGGGGCTTAATACCTTCAGATTTATCCGTAGTCTATCTCTCCCATTTTTTTTCTTAAGTACAGGCATTCTTTCTATCTTTTTTTTTTTTTTAAATATGATACTGCATGTACCAAATACAATTTAATATATTTTTATAATATTAGTAACTAAAATTTAACCCTCCATGTAAAACAACGTAAAAATAATTCATCTGAAAATAATTCATTTGTGTCTGGAGGAAGAGGGTAATTTTAGAATTTCTAGAAAAAATTTAGCTCCTTTAGAAATGTCCATGGACAAGTTTATAATTTTAAATGAACTTCTGAGATTTAATCACATTGAGTGGTAATTCAACAATTTCGTTTTGGAAATAAATTTTCTCACGATGTATACCTATTATATAGTCTATATATACGTGTATTGAATACTGTAAATTGTAATAATTATAATAATAACAACAATTATTATTATTATTATTATTACTCAGTAGAGATGTTATATTTCAGAAATTTAATTTTTGAGAAATTTCTTAGAGGGAATTTTCAGAAATTTCATGAAATTTCTGAAATGCGTATAAAATAATACTCAATATAACACAGTTATTCTCATAAATATTATTTATTTATATTTTTTAACAAATCATAAGATTAATAAAAAAGCTTACTACGATTACTTTACAATTTGCATATTATATTTATACAAAATAACTATATACTAATGTACTCATATTCTCATATGTCTTATCAAAACAACATTTACGTCAACAAAAACTATTATTCAAATGGTTTTACTGAGAAATTTTTCTGGGAAATTTACAAAGAGCAGAAATTTCCACTTTAGACATTTCTAAAATGGAAATTTCTAAATTAAAATTTCCCACTTACATCACTAATGTCATAATAGTATAATATTATAAGATTAACGGATGCTGCTAGTATATTGGTAGTTATAGAAATATATTCAGTGAACAAAGTACAACAAATATTCCAACGTTACCAACTCACGTACATAATGTATAACCATTATACGTCATATACACTCAGCAGTTAATATTGTTATAGTTATAAAAATTATTTAACAACTTTAAAACTTTCGTCGCTCCCTCACTCATTTTGCTTGTCACAAAATAAAATTGCACAATACATAACTGCAAGTTTTCATTTTAATTGTCCTCGATTCAAACGGAAATATTAGAAATTTGAAGTCATTCGCGTCGAATTATTATTTGCAATACACTCGATTACATGGCTTTATAATACAATTAGTAATTATAATACGAACGACCTCTACGAAAACCATACACAGATGTATATTATAATATTATCTTTTTTAAATTTTCAAACCTTGAAAACTTCTGTGTGTTGCAACATTATTAGAATGTTTCCATCGGTAATCGAATACGTACAACTAATATATGTATAATTCTTTATTATGAGCTTGAACGGAAATCAATTATGTAAATCAATCTACGTGATAGGCATTACATATTATTATTATTAGATACATACTATATGGATAAATCAGAGGAAGAGATCTAAAAATCGAGAAATTTTGACACAGTAGTATGAAAATTAGAAAAATAACAACTATTATAATGAATTTTTACACGAATAGTAAAATTATACTTAACAATGATATTTCACCAAAAAACTAGTTGAGAAACGAACAAAAAAAAAAACAGGGAAAATAAAAACCAATAAGGAAGTTGCTATCGGAAATGACAACCGTACTATCGAGGAAAATATTGCACGGAACGCTGGAAATTATTACGAAGTAATGTAAAAAAAACGGGAAAAAAATCCAAGAAACGGTTTTGAAAAGAACCATAAAGCATGGAATATGATATCCCAAAAAAAATGTTGAATATGTAAGTCCTATACGTATATTCTATTTGCCAGACAAAAAAAAAAATTGGTGTAATTAGCCTAATCAAAATAAAGTAAACTAATATTTTACATTACTATTCAAATTTAGGATATCTCAAAAAGTTCCACATGGCAGAAAACAATGTAGTTCTTAACATAATCACTTGTATTTTATATGTGACACCATAGATTTTACGACATAATAATTTGAAACATCGATTTTATCGATAAACTATAATATACCTATAATATAATAATAATAATATAATATTAGGTTAGGGTTTCTAAAACGAAATTGTTGGGAGTTTTCTAATCCAGCATGTTTAAAAGTACTATACTGCTCTTTAGTACGTCCTATTTTTTTGGAATATAATAGCATTATTTGGAACCCAACAACTGAAAACTCTTATTCTTGAAAAAAAAAATTCGCTCTTAAAAAAGCCGGACATACTAGAAAAATGTCCAAAATTTTTTTTTTCACATTTTCAAAATTTTCTTGTGCCAAAATCTTTCTTATATGATTTTCTATTTATGTTTAAATTTTCATAAAATTCGGATCAAAAAATGATAGTTTCCGAGTCATTTTTGTCAAATTTTGGATAATTTTTTCCAATAAAAAAAATTGAAGAATTGAGAAATTCAAAAAAACGAACTCTTTAAAGTACAATCTAGAGGCAAATGAGGTTTCAAAAAGTTATTGATCGAAACTTTTGGACAAGTATTTCTATACGAAAAGTTGTACACAGAAAAAAAAAATAAACATCATTGTAAAAACACTAAAATCTTAATCGTTATTTATAACAGCTCATTTTTGGCCCTTTCGACCAATGAGTTTGCCCCGCCGACCTCTGGGTTAAACTACGCTTTATTTTTTATTCAAATAAAATACGTTCAAAACGATTTTATTTTTTCCTCTACACGCGCGTGCGTACATCATCAACGCGTTGTATACATTGTGCGTCGAAACCTACAAATTATTTATTATAATATACGCACGGTTTATACTTATTTCTGTTTCTCGGTATGCACGCATAATATATTCATACGTCCGCGGCGATTATACACACACGTAATTATGTAAGGAGGAGTCCGGAATTCCGTGATGGCTACGCGACCAGTTCTGTCATGGGCCCGCGCGCCTTCATTATTAATTCACGGTGTAATGTCAGATTTCTTTGTTGTTTTTTTTTTTTTTTTTTCTCATTCCGCTCGTTTTTCCCGACCAGACATTGACTTTTTATGTACCGCAAGTACGAGCAAACATAATATACCCATTCCTCGAGAACGCCCCGCATTTATCCCTACTATTATAAGCGGGAAAACTTTTTATTTATTTAACAACGGAGAATACTGCAGCAATAAATGAAAATAGTTAAAAAAAAAAACCACAGATACACGGGTTAGGTCGTAATAATAACATACAAATCGTGATCGTTTAACGCGTTATGTGAAAGATACCACAAGCGCCTTATTTATGCAAAGACTATTTATGAGTATTTGTCCAGGGCCAATATAAATCAGGGGCCCACAAATTGGATTTAATTATTATTTTAATATTAATTAATCCTTAAATACGAAGAACATCAAGAAATATTAACACATTCAAAAATATTTATGAAAATATTAATCTTATCTAAAAATCACAAAATATAGATCAAAAAGATAAAAAATACTCATACTAAAATGATATTTTATTATAATTGACTGAGCGTTATTACTACAGAAAAAAAATTATAAAAGTTTTGAAGATTTTGTAATACTTACATTCAGATATTATTTAATATATATTATTAAGTACTAACTGGTAGTATATTTTATTGGTTATCAATTATAATTTCGTTTACAATAATTGATAGTAACAGGCCAATTTTTTTTTATTTTGTCCCGGGCCTCAAAAATTCTAAATCAGTCTCTGGATACCACCTATTTAAGCGATTATTTTCAGAGTCCTCCGACACACTGCCGTGTTATATCCGGGCGATCCTAGTTTGCGCACAAATACCAAAAAGACAACTAGTTTGCGCACAAAAGAACTACTCGTTAGGACACAATATTAATCTTAAATTTAACAACTTATACTTGTTTGCGCACACAAAAGAACCAATCGTTTGTGAACAATTCACCTAAAAAATGAATAAATAGTAAGCACATATTATCTACTTGTTGATTTACTTGAAGCTCTCGTCTTATAATCTTATTTGGCTGTATGTAAGTTCTGTCTCGGCCTTACGCTTTACACTGCTGCGAATCATATCTTCTTTTTTTTTTATTTCATTTTTTGTGATCAATATGATCATGTATAAACCGTATTACTCGAGTACGTTGTTGGTTTAAAATAGCCATAGCTTTGCATTTTTTGTTCGTACAGCGAAAATTCAAGTTGTGGATTTAATCTTATCATGCGCGCAAACGAGTTCCGTTATTTCAGGTAAAAATTGTAGACTGTGCGCAAACAAGTTGCAGCCTTATATCCAGGGCTCGGATGTTTATTGCATTTGCAACTTTTTTCCTATTGCTCGGATTTGTTGCTAAGTAAGTTTTAAACTTGTTTCATACAAATACGAATTGATATCTAGAAGTTTTTAATGGAAATTTTCGGCAATTTTTTAGATTCTGAACGAAGTGAAGAAGCTAGTGTTTTTACAATGATGTTTATTTTTTTTTTCTGTGTACAACTTTTCGTATAGAAATACTTATCCAAAAGTTTCAATCGATAATTTTTTGAAACCAGATTTGCCTCTAGATTGTACTTTAAAGAGGTCATTTTTTGAATTTCTC
>JAIPRM010009213.1:0-15053 GCA_025469315.1 Stegophylla sp. TES_Ste_2020
TTAAAATTTATATGATTGTGATCTTACCAATATTTTTTCAGCATCTGTCAGAGAACGGTTCAAATTTGAAAACAAAGAAATATCATTATTTGCATAAGTTTCAGAGACATTTTTTTTTACATCATCATAACCATTAACAACATCAAGAACATTTTTTGTCTGTTAAATAAGAAATAAATTATGAAATAATTTAATTAGGTGCCCAAATAGGTATATAAAAACGTGAAAAAATGACAATTATACTGATTTATGCACGCGTGCTGTGAGTATCATACACTTAATCATTTAACTCATAAGTTAACATAACAATAATATTGTATTATACCTGCGAAAAGAAGTTACATTTCAAAATACTTTGAAGTTTAATTATTGCTTTAACTAGGTAGTTTCTAGTAATTAGGATTATAAAGTTAATTAAAATTTAATATTGTATAACAAAGCTGATCAACAAAGCTTTAAAAATAAAATAAATAACCATAAATCATGCAAACAAATTTGTAATCAATAGAACTGAATGAATTTTTTATTTAGAGCAATTAGCCATAAAAAAGTTAAAATAATACATTTTAAAGCTTATAATAAAAGGTGTCGAGTAATTTATGTATACATTTTGCAGGCTATTTAGTTACTGAGCATTGAGCAAATAAGTTACTGTTACTATATACTTGGTATAGGTACAAAAGAAAAAATACTTACCTGAACATCATGTTTAATAATATTATGATTATTTTCTTTTGGTCGATGAACTGAATTAGACACTGATGATTGTAAAAAATACTTTGTTATTTTGGTTGGTTTCATGATGATTAATAAGTAACAACAATCAAACATTAACAAAATATAAGAAGCATCTAACTCATCTTATACATCATAACACTTGAATATAAAAGTTACGGCAGTTTAACACACAATAAATTAATAGTTCACAACTAGAGAATGTCGCGACAATAAGATCGAAACGCGTGTCATTTCAGGGCGTATCACCACACGTTTAAAGATGACTACTTATTTATAACCATAAGTATAAACGAGATTGTAATTAATGTATGAAGACTGTGGAATAAACATCGATTTATGTTTGTATGATTTAAGGTGGATAAATCCACATATTGTTGTGAGTGTAAACTGTAAACCATAGATAATGAATTACATATAAATCTGTGCATATTATGTTCTATGATTTTACCTATAGACCTATAAATAACTAGGTATAATATAATATGATATTATGATTTATCACAAATAACCACTTAAACCTATCAGTGTCAAAAAGGCATAGAGCTAAAATAATTTTAAATTTAAATAAAAAAAAGGACTCAACTCAAGTCTTGGGGGGGGGATCAAACCCAATGATCCGCCAGTGATATGTTGATACGCCACTGGATAAAGTGATACGCCACTGGACCTATGTTGAAATACAATAATTATATTTCAATGTTTTTTTAATATAATCCTTGATCCTTAAATTCATTTTCATTATATAGATGTACGATGAATAAGCGTAGGTAAAATAGGTGTATATCATACATATAATGTATTTCAGAAAATATTTTATACGACTATACTTTAGGGCAGTGGTTCTCAACCTATTCTGATACATGTCACTCTTGACTACGATATTTCTTCACTACTTCAGCCTTCCATTTAAAGATAGGGCACATATTTCGGACATATCCAAACCCTATACTGTAATCAGTAATTTGTGGTCAAATTTTTTTAACGAGGTGAGATTAAGAGGGATGATTGAGCAAAAAATGAATTTGAAAAATATAATATAACTGTCGAAAGGTATCCAGTAATAAAAAGATTTTATTTCAAAAAATTTTTTCATTTATTCTTTTCCACCAAGATTGAGCGTCACCCTAAGATGACATGTCACCCCGGTTGAGAACCACTGCTTTAGGGTGACCATATTTAAGAAAATAAAATAAAGGACAAAAATATTTTTTATAATATTTTTAAATTATATGTTTTTGAATCGTGACAAAAGTATAATTTTTAAACTACCTATTATAGATTAAATTTAAATACATAATAATACTATTTTGAAAAACATAAAATAACATAATGAAACTAAATTGATACTTTTTAAAATTTCTTCAAATCCTTTATTCATTCATATTGTACTCTTTATTTTCTAAAAAAAAACTTGTTAATTCATTTTACGACTATTATAATTGATCTAATGGTATCCAAAAGATTTATAGATTGTTACATTATTTTATTCAATAATTTCGAAAATTTTAAATCAACAGTAAGTCATAAAACGGGATTAATATGGGACAGATTTCAAAAATTAAGGGACAAAAAGCGTCCTGAGAGAAGTTTGTCAAGGACAACAGGACACAGAGCCGAAATAAAGGACAATCCTGTACGAACAGGACATATGGCCACCCTACTATACTTATGAAAATGAATAAAAAAATATTAACCTCCCCCACCCAAATTTTTCATCCTATTTGCGCCTATGCACTGAGCTAAAATTGAATGGAAGCTCAAAACCACCTAGTTGCGCACGCCTATGAACGGGTTGGACATAGGTATATAATTGATTTCAATTACCCGAAAACGAAAACGCTTCCCGCGATCATCATAACGTGAATATAGTACGAGTATTATTATCGCCGCCGCAAGCAAACGATCATATTTCAGCTTTGGCCGATATCTCGCGTCCGATCGGATTCGCTCGAAACGTCCTGCATTGTACAGACGACACAGATGCGTGTAAATGGAACAAAATTAGTAACTTAATATATTCGTTACTAGTCCCCGAACGAAACAATATTCTTATTATTTTTACTATAGCGGTGAAAGCATAGTGGTATAATAATAATAATAATGTGATAATTGAAATAAAGTAACCGCGCTCTTTTTAAAACACAGACACAGGTGGTTTTCGGTTTTCTGCTTTCGGAAACACGCGGAGGGCATAATATAACTCGAGGGCAACACGATTTCCTCGACGATAATGTTATTATTATTATTATTATGATTATTATTCGCGGGCGTTTGCTACACCTGATTTTTATTCAAACAACGTGTTTCGAAATGAACCGCGTCGCGTACCCGCCAATAGCCCCCTAAAACAGGGGTACTTAATCGGTGGTTCATGGACCCCTAAGGAGTTCATAGATGGTTACTTCTCGAGGGTTCATGAAGTGGCTGTGATGTGTTTCTTTTTTAGATAACTCAAAAATAAATTTGAAATTAATTCAAATTATGCGATGGATGAATTAGAAACTGTTATATTTATAGTATAAATTTGTGTTATGAACTTTATTGAATTATTTTACATACATATTACATAATATTTATTATTTTCATAAGTACAAGCGGTTTTTCATATTTTGATAATATCAAATATGTCCGGCAATTTATTAACATAGGTAATAGTAATAACTTCTCATAAATTCTGCTACTTGAAAGATGACAACGAGACATAACATTATAATTATTTATTTATTTTCTTTGGTTATAAGTAAGAATTCATATTTTGTTAACCATGTCTGAATACGACAAAGACAATAGACATGGTGCAAAATTATTTTTCCAAACATGTATTGTATAATCTGATATAAGTAGATAAGTCTTAATATTATTATTAAAAAGTAATTCAAAATGTATTGTTTACTTTTTTGGGGGGAGGGGGTCCGTAGTTACACTTTTTACTTGAAACGGGTCCATGAACCAGAAAAGGTTAAGAACCTATGCCTTAAAAGTTTGAACGCGTGATGGTTCGTTTACGTTTTTCGGAATGGTTTTGTTTTTTTTTTTTTTAAGGGGGGAGATTCGAGAACAAAAAAAAGATCAAAATTACTTCTTGCTCGCGAACACGCGTACATATTGCGATAATAATTATTGTTGTTGTGGGAGAGGAAAAAAAACGCGAAACGGATGACGACCGCAATAATTTTACGAGTCCGAGTATATAAATAATAATAATAATAATATTGTGAGTACGCGAGTATCCTTTTATTTATTGTTATTATTTTTTTTTTTTCGGTTTTTTTGCGAGTTTATAAACGTATAATATTATATTATAAATGTTATTGCAGCTTGAGACGGACGGGGGTCACGAGGAGTTAATACGAGTCGGAGGACGGGAAAACGGGGGGGAGGGGGAAATAAAAATTATAATAAATTGTGTAACGAGAGAAGAGCGGCCGCCGCTGTTCCTTTTCTTCTAATCGGCTCGTGCTGTTGTTGGCAGGTGAGTCGAGCGGGGCGACCGCCGCCACGCGTTTTCAACCACCTGCCACCGCGTAAACGTTATAATACACTCTCACTCAATATAATACACTATACGCGTATAATATTATGTACACACACACACACACACACACACACACACACACACACACACACACATATACAAATATACACTAGTTATAAGTGATCGTACGTACTACTTGATGAGCGTATTTGTGTGTGTGTGTGTGTGTGTGCATACGTGTACCCGTCTATACACGCGGTTAACACTGTGCAAGTGATTTTTTTAAAAAGAATAATGCAGCAGCAGCTGTTGTATATATATAAATATAAAAAAGTATACGTACACGTGCTACGGTACACGGAAAAAAAAAAAACAGAAAAGAAAAAAGAAAAAAAATTCGTCGGCGAAATGCGGGCCGTAATGCTGGTAGATATTTTTCTTTTCCGTTTGAAATTTGTCACCGCGCCGCCACGCATACACAATATATTATTATTATTATTATTATCGCTATATTGCAATATTCGTGTAGATGTTATATTATTATTATTATTATACGTCATACAAACTGCTCGCCGACGAACCGTATCGAAACAACACGATGAAAAAAAAAAAATAATATTACTATGTACAGTGGAGTAAATCGATTTCCTTCATTTCCCGGTGGAGGATGGCCCCGAAAAAATTTTCCTATTTCAAATTTTCCAACTCTCTCTTTTGTCAAACATCGCTCTGCCCGATAAATAATCTATTTTCTCTTTACAAAATGTTTTCCTCGATTGTTTTTCGAGTATTTCATTATTTTTATGGTAAAAACTAAGAATAGTTACTCGAATACTACTCGAACAACCCGAACTCAAAGAAATTCAAACAGTTCGAAGTTTAAATTCAAACACGAACGTCTAGAATACGTTAGAGTTCTAATAGTTCGAGCATAATCTATTGTTTAAAATGTATAACTATTATTACTTCAATTTAATTCATATTATTGTCTAATACATTTTCAGTTCATGAATATAGAGATAGACAGATCGAGTTATTATTTTTATTTTTACATTTTAATTTTTCAACACTTAACTAACTATACTACCAAGTCAAAGGCAATTTTTCTAACAATCCAAATAATATATTTGTTATTTTAGACATAAATGTTAAATAGTCAATACTTATATGTATGTATATATATATAATTTTTACTCAAAAAGACCGCTTTTTTATTTTTATTTATTTTTTTTAGATTCTGAACGAAGTGAAAAAGCTAGTGTTTTTACGATGATGTTTATTTTTTTTTTTCTGAGTACAACTTTTCGTATGGAAATACTTGTCCAAAAGTTTCGATCAGTAACTTTTTGAAACCGGATTCGCCTCTAGATAGTACTTTAAAGAAATCATTTTTTGAATTTTTGAATTCTTCAATTATTTTTTCGGAAAAAACTATTCAAAATTTGACAAAAACGACCCGGAAATCATAATTTTTTGATCCGAACTATATGAAAATTTAAACATAGATAGAATATTATATAAGAAAGATTATGGTGCAAGAAAATTTTGAAAATGTGAAAAAAAATTTTAGACATTTTTTTAACATTTTTTTTTCATTTATTTTTTATATTATTAACTTTCCTCGTTCAAATCGTTTTATTGAAGCAATGATTTATCGTTTCTTTAAAATTCAATACACCCGTCAAGAGAATCCCACCTGACATGCGAAAAACACCCCGACGAGAGAAGTACATACTTTTTTGTTTTGCTTCAATCAATTTTGTTTCATTATAAATCCGTTTCAATTATTAAAGTTAGATATTATTGACTGTTCCTAATCGTTATTTTATTTTAGAATCTCGATTGAAGCGAAGAAGTCAGTGTTTGTACAATGATGCTTATTTATTATCATTTGAGTGCGGATTTTTAAGGCATATGCTTTTTTTTCTATCGCTCTAAAACGAAGCTACGTCAGTTATAAATTCGATTTATATCACTTAGAATAAAATTCATGACATTTTATTTTGTTTTTATTTGCTTTTTTTGCTTTTTTTGTAACGAAATGCTTTTTGGCGCATTTTTGGTGTGCTTTTTGCATTTCAAAGCTTTTTGGGGTATTTTGGGCATTTCTTTTGGCTTATAAGTTACATTTTTTCAAAATGTGTTCTAAATAAACACACGTATTTGAAAGATTAATCCAGTTTAATTAGATTTTTTTTTTTATATTGAAAACTTAAAAATAAATTGAACTTTGATGATATAGGTAACTATTTGTTTTGTAACTATTTTTTAACAAATTTTGATAAATTAGGTATTTTAAAAAGAACAGATTTAATTTACAGACAAACTGTGGAAGAAAAAGAACAGCATGATGATTTTTTTATAATTTAATAAACTAATAAATAATTATAATACGTTTTTCGCAATTAATATGTATATTTTTTTATCAAAAACCCCATTTTTAATGTTTTTTTTTAAAGCTTTTTTGGAAGATTTGTTGAGCTTTATTACTTAATTTTAAGTGTTTTTTTTTAGTTTTTTATTACTTTAAAATCCGTATTATAGTTATCATTATTATTATTTTTTTTTTATGAACACTTTTTAATATAAATGTTTGAATCAGAATTTTCCTTAACTGGGTACTTTTACGAGGGTTGTTTTTCGAAATTCTCAATAGATCATGGAAGATCATGAAAAATTTGGGAAATACTACCCGAAATTTGACACAAAGGCCTTCAGTTTTTTTTTTTTTTTTTTTTTTTTTATTTAAAATTTATAAAAAAATAAAAAAAAATAGATAGTACTTTTAAAAATATTTAGGTAAAAGAAGTTTTTTTTATTTAAAATTTTTTTCAACACTTCTTTTCATCAATTTTTTTTCTCTAACTATTCCGGATAATTGTGGTATACCTATATAAAACTGGCCGAGTAAAAAAGTTGCCTCCTATGCATATTGTGTAGAGTATATTTGAGTGAGTAGTAGTCTTTGGTAATGTAATGTCGGATTTAATCGCAAATTTAACTGCTCGTCGAACGATCGCGTTTCGTTTTGGTGTTGAGAAGACAACACGAGAGAAAAAAAAAGATTGATCGATTTTTGTCGATTAGACACAAACCCGCGCGCGATGAATGAATTGAAACGGTAACGCAACGGACTCAGAGACGGATTTACACTATTGCCGCTCCTAGGCAACTGTTTTTTTTTTTTTTTTTAACGCCCGAAAATTTTTTTCTACCGTTCATGTGTAAGACGTGAATTTTGAAGAGAAATTTTTTTTTTTTTATTAAATAATAAATTTTTAGGTTAAATAATCGTTCTATTTGTGAAAATAGGATACCAATACCAGTGTCAAAAACGAAAATGTATATTATAAAATTGAATAAAAATATTATTAATAAATTTAGAATATTCTTCAAAATTAAAATTAAGTACATATTTATAGCAATCCTGTAGTGCTAAAATAATCGATATAGGTACTGTTAAAGTTATTTTTAGTATAAAATGGTGTAAATAGTCAAAATATATTTAATCTAAATAAACCGAATTTTTCCATAATTTAGTCACCCCTACATTTCCCAGAGAAAAAAAATTTAAAAACGACAATTCTCATTATAATGTTATAATATAATTATTATATTATTATATTGTAGGTATACCGACATCAGTAACATTTAATAAAATAACCAACACTTTGGTAAACGTTTTTAAAATAAAAAAAATATTTTTTGAATATAAAAATGTATGACTACAATAAAATTATTACTTTGAAGTCGGTTAAAATAAAATTTTAACACGACATTGCCGCTTTTAAAAATTTGCCGCCCTAGGCAACTGCCTACTTTGCCTGATGCTAAATCTGCCACTGCGCACGATATATGCAGCACGTATTTTTTTTCTCCATTATCATTATCATTATTATTATTATTATGCTGTGAATATAATAATTATTTATGTCACCGAATACGGTGTGCAGCATCAGCAGCAGCAGATAAGTGTAAATGCGTTTTATTTATTTCACAAATACACATACGCGCGAGCGTTGTAGACCAGTGGTTCCCAACGTGGGTGCTACCACCCCCTTGTGGGCGTTTTTTTAATATTGAGGGGGGTGTTTTTCTGAAGGAGGCGCTAAAGGGGGCGATGTAAATTATATTCCATTCTAGATATATAACTGCAAAAAAAAGAGGTCATCAGTTTTTACTAACGATGATGCTAAATGTAATATTATACAGGATTAAATTTTAGGTATGTATTTTTTTTTAGATTAGAACTAAATTTATAACATTATTTAGTTGTGTTGAATATGTTTTTTTTTTTTTTTGAAAAAAATTAATAATCTGTTTTTCGAAAATCTATTAAATAATTTATGACCATGATAACGAAAAAGAAAAATAAGGGGTAAAAAATTGATCAAAAATTGATGGGGGGGTGTGAGATTTTTGGGAGCATTTGTAAAATAAGGTTGGGAATCACTGTTGTAGACTGTGTGTATTTAATATTATTATAGTTGCCCGCATGCAGGCTCGAGTGCTGCTACAATAATAATTGTACAAGCACGCGCGCCGCGTGGGTCATAATATTATCTTTGAAACAAACAATTGCAGCGAGTAGTTAATTATTTTTATCGTCCATTATGACACGCACTCATTCACTTCGTACACGGTTTTCAAATGTGCCGTTCGTTCAATTATTGTGAAACGATTCGAAGCGCGCGCGACATGCGACAACCGGATCGCATTACAAAAAAAAAATAAAATAAAAAAGAAGAAGTCATGCATTCGAATATGAGCACGAAAAACGCGATATTGTGAATAAGCGCTGGCGTGGCGAGATTTTTTTTCGATTTTGTGCTCTAAACGGTATTCTAGAATTTTTCCCAACATTTTTTTATTCTTTGGTTTCAATAGTCACCTTTTTGATTAATGATTACTGCAGGGCTCGGAACTTAATGCTCTTAAAAAGTACTAGATACGCTCTAAAATATGCACTTTTTTTTTATTAAACAAAATTTTCATGATTGAAAATATTTTATTAATCAATGCCCAAAGTTAATACTCTTAAGAAAGTGGATTTGATGAAGCTTCGTAGATAATCTCAAAAGAGTATGATAAAAATGTAAAATAAACGTACATTTCCAGAAATAAATATACAAAATAAAATAACGAAAAATGTTTCATACATTACATTAATTTTCTTTTAAAAATTTTCCATGAAATTATATATATATTTAAAAAACCTAAATGAAAATTAAAAATTCGTTAAGTACTTAATTAAATGTATTTTAATTTAATTTATTTAAGTATAACTTTGTTTTTACCTTAAAAATTGTTACATTGAACCATTAAACATTTTTTAAATTATTTTCAAAGTTAAAAGATCGTAAATTATTAACCATTTTTATATTTTGAAAAACTAAGTACGTTATTTCTTATATATTTATTTTTTATGTTTCTTATGTTCGTAAAAATGGATTTGAAACACAGAGTAAGTACAATAATACATTTAATACCCAATGAAAACTCTAAAAATGAATTGATTTTGTTTTTTTTTACCTAATTTCAAATTTTATCATCAAAATATACTCTAAAAAGTTGTAAAATTAGGAAATATGCTCTTAAAACTAGAAAATCACCAAATATGCAAAAATATGCACAATTTTCAATATTTATTACGTAGTGTCATGAAATGAATTTCTAGCTTACCTAGCGATAAATCAAATTACTCATAAAAAACTTGCGAATGCAACAACTTCCAAGCCCTAATGATTAGTATATAGTTTGGAGCCTTTTTTTTTTGTTTTCATATATTTAAATACCTAATGTAAACATTATTTATGAATTAATTGGTGACAGTTAAAACTTAATCATACAGTCTTGCAGTCTTAATTTCAATTGATAGAATGTGTAATTTTAAATTGATAAAATATGCATTTCTCTTTTTTTTTTTTTTTTTTGAGCACATAAAATTTAGGTGCTTACCTCTGATTTGATAGTTTTAGATTATTTATACAATATAATATTTCTAAGTTCAATAAATTGAATAAATAACAATTAACAACAACCATACCACTTTGAAATTAATGTTTTTCAATAAATACTTAAAAAAAAGCCGGACATACTTCGCACGATTGGTGTTCTTCGCACGACGGGTGGGATTCTCTTGACAGGTGTATTGAATTTTAAAGAAACGATAAATCATTTCTTCAATAAAACGATTCTGAACGAAGAAAGTTAAATAATAAAAATAATAAATGAAAAAAAAAAGTGTTAGAAAAATGTTCAAATTTTTTTTTCACATTTCCAAAATTTTCTTGCGCCAAAATCTTTTTTATATTATTTTCTATCTAGGTTTTAATTTTCATATAGTTCGGATTAAAAAATATTGGTTTCTGAGTAGTTTTTGTCAAATTTTGGGTAGTATTTTTCAAAAAAAAAAAAATTGATGCATTGATAAATTTAAAAAATGATCTCTCTGAAGTACAATTTAGAAGCAAATCCGGTTTCAAAAAGTTATTGATCAAAATTTTTGGACAAGTATTTCCATATGAAAAGTTATACACAGAAAAAAAAAAGAATAAACATTATTGTAAAAACACTAGCTTCTTCACTTCGTTCAGAATCTAAAAATGGGCACTTTTTAATAACAATTATAAAATTCATTATTGTAGACATTTCTAGGATCGAAAAACAATACTTCAGGTCTTCAGGGTCCCCCTTATTTTTCGGTTCCTGCGGGTGATAAGTACAAGTCCAAACAAGTCACGATTTCCAGTTTACGTTAATGGAATAAATCGTATGTATTATAATATGGAATATCCTTAAGCGTAGTTGTATAATATGTGATTACTTATTTTCATTTCCATTTATTCCATTCACCAGTCACCACTGTCTTTCCATCAAACGAAAAATTTTAAAATTCGAACACGAGGATAGTAAAACTTTCGAATTTCGGGTAGTTAACAGTCGAAATGATAATACGCACCTTTTAGATATTTCCTACCTAATTGTATAATCAAGTTAAATGTTAAAACACCTGTCGCAGACGAAGTGAAGAGGTGATTTTTTTCAGTTATTGCAGTTATTATGTAATCTACTGAAAATGGAATTTATTAGTTCGGTGACAATAATTATGGTACGTTTACGTAATAATGAGTTTCCATTTGACAGAATGTCGATAAATTGATAGGAATGTTCACTACCAGTTTTTATTTTATTTTTATACGTGTTTTAAGTCAAAATTTTGACGAAACTGAATATTTTTATCAAGGTATTATAGTAAAAATATTGTTTTTTAATCAAGAAATTTAATTTTGAATTCATTTTCGAGTAAATATGTAGTATTTTTACCAAAGGATTCATCACGTACTTTTTTGCCAAGTTCAAAATTGTTTTTTAAAGATTGCTTGATAAACATTTTTTTTATAAGTTTTTAAAATTCAAATTTCCTAGTGCCAAAAACCGCCAATGGAGATGAACATATGAAAAAAAAAAAAAATAGTGAACGGAATAGGGAGAAAATGATTAATTAATGGGAAAACAATTATTGAAAAATTGTATTGGGAAAACAAAAATTGGGAAAAATGATATCTAGAAAATTAATTATTGGGGGAAAAAAATTTGGGAAAAATAGATTGGGAAACTATCCCTCTACCCCTATTATTTGTTTATTTATTTTTTAATTTAATTACGATCATAAGTAAAATAAAAATAAAAATATCAACAATTTTAATGGACGGGAAGGGTTTGAGGCTTTGATAGTACAATACTACAATAGTAAAAAAATAGTATTGGGGCTCGAACTGTCAAGTTTAACCTTAAATATTTTCTACCAGTAATATCCAATTTATTTTTATTTTTATTTTTTTAAGTAGATTAGCACTTCTTATAATATGTTCTTCCTTAAAATAAAAACGTTTGGGCCACAAAAATAATGTTTTGTATTCTACTCTTAAGTGTCACCAAATCTCAATACTTAATAATAAATAATATTATTCGAGCATTGTTATGTGTTTAACCGCATAATTATGAAATTTAACAATTAATCTAATGAAATATTACACACTTTATCGGTGTGTTCAGGCGCTGATCCAGAAATCATAATTAGGGGGTGCTCGATCAATAAAACTACATAAATACTAATAGCAGCTAACTACTAATTACACCTTAATATAAATCTTTATTTATAATAATTATATATTTATATATATCTATTACAAAAAAACATTTAATACATTATCCACTTCATTTATTCAATTCTCTAATGATCTACTCAGTTTATTTTACGTTTTACATTCCGAGTGGGGTGAAGAAGCTAGTGTTTTAACAATGATGTTTATTTTATTTTTTCATATAGAAATTCTTGTCCATAAGTTTCGACCAGCAAATTTATGAATTAGAATTTTTCAAAATTTTCAATAGTTTGTTCAAAATTTTAGAAAAACTACTCAAACGTTGACAAAAATGCGTTTAAAGTTTAAAATTATCTATCGTTTCTTTAAAATTTAACATGCCTACAAATTCCACCCAAGGATCGAACAATGCCCACGGTGAAAAATATGTCCAGCTTTTTTATAATACATTTATTTATCTACATTTTATTGTATTTCAATTTCACGAAAGTGTGGTAAGCGATTGCGTTAAAAAAAATATCATAATTTTCAGTCAGTTAATAATTTTATATAATTTCGTGTAGTGAGGTTGATGTGACAGGGGGTGCTCGAGCACCCATAGCCCCCCCCCAAATCCGCGCCTGGGTGTGTTAGTAATTATTTTTACAATTTCTAGATTTAATCATGCATTTAATTAATATTGTATTAATAACTTAGTGTTCACACTTAAACCAGTGATGCGGCATAATAATATAATATTATAATCATTTCTAGAAGTCAAAGAGGTAAAATCGCATCTACTTCGTGCTTCACTTCGAGAGTTTAGGAGGACATTATGATTTACAGACGACTGTTGACGACTGGAAAACTATTCAAAAACTTATGTTTTAATTTCACTTTACACTTGTCGTCGGAAACGCTTGAAAACATTCGTCGATTTTTAAATCTGTCGAAAACATCACAGAAAACAAAAAACAAAACAAGTGTTTACTTCTTTTTTTTTTTTTTCAACGAACAATCAAATGCGTAATTTACTACAATTATTATTCCGTGTTTGGAAATCACAACGTGTGGTAATATAATACGACGCGACGACGTTTACTGCACTAATAATATGCGTTCAAATTACGGCGTTTAACTACCTGTAATGAGCTTCAAAAATCTACACATAATATGGGTAAAACGGATATAGTTTGTTTAGAACGTCAACTAAAAAAAAAAAAACAAAAAAAAAAACACGGTCGTACTTCACACCTTGGGTGTTCTTCGCTCTTTGAGTAGGATACCTTTATGGGTGCATTGAATTTAAAAATTAATCATTTCTTCAATAATACGATTCTGTGTGGAGTGTGTGTTAATAATATAAAGAACAATAACAGTCGTCAATTTCTAAACATCCACCAAGAGTATCTGATCCGAAGAGCGAAGAATACCCATGGTGCGCAGTAGGTCCGGGTTACTTGTCTATATTTTACTTTGATTTTTTTTATTCAATAAATAAAAAAAAGAAAGAATAAAAAGACAATTTTATTAAAAATAAAAACATTTTGATCAGAAAAAAGAAAAAGTTAGATTGACATTTTCAAAATTTTCTAGCTCCAAAATATTTCTTATATAATTGCCAATCTATGTTATAATTTTATAAAGTTAAGATTAAAAAAAATGGTAATTTTCAAGTCTACTTTGTCAAATTTTGAGAAGTTTTTCTTAAGTTTTGAGCAAAATATTGAAAATTTCGAAAAAATACCTTTCAAAGTACCATCTAGAGGCTAATTGTGATTCAATAAGTTATTAAGTATTTCTGTCCAAAAATGTGTTTACACAAAAAAAAAAAAATTCCAAAAATGAAAAATAAACATCATAGGAAAAACACTAGCTTCTTTAAACCACTTAGAATCTAAAAAGGCGAAGGTGTTTGTGGAATAAAAATGAACTTGTTCGTTTTATTTGGTCTTGGACATATTTTTATACCCCTCCCCACCTATTTTTTTGTGCCTTAGCAGTGATTGTTCCTGACTTGACGCTTCTAGGAGGTTTTATAATGACTCAAAAGCACAAAAAGAGGTGACATTTTTTTATCATATTTCAATAAGCATCTTTACTTATATGTGAGAAGTAAAATAAAAAAAAATCACTTCCTATTTTTGTGTGAATCACGTCACACTGTCTTCTGGAGCTAAAACATTTCTTACATTATTGTCTATCTATATTTAAATTTTCATAAAGTTTAGATTATTAAAAACCAAAAATGATTATAGTTTCCGTGGCACTTTTATCAAATTTTGGATAGATTTATTACAAAATTTTGAGAAAACTATTGAGAATTTTGAAAAATTATCACTTTAAAGTACCATATAGAAGTGAATCGTGATTCAAAAAGTTGCTGGTCGGAAGTTTTGATTAAGTATTTCAACACTAAAAAGTTTTTACAGAAAATAATAAAAATAAAAAGTAAACATCATTGTAAAAACACCAATCTTGCAAAGAATACTTTTATTTTGTATTCAGAATACCTATTCGAATAAATGGATGAAAAGTTATTCAAAATACGTATTCGAATATTTTTCAAAAAATATATTCAGAATATCTTTTAAATACTTGAAAAATTATTCGAATACGTCTGAAAATATATTTATTTTTTTTCATTTTAGATTTTTAAATAAATTTATTTTTATAATCTTACATTAATTATCAATGACTCTTTATTATGTTTTACATAATTATATTAATTATAGAATTTGTTACAATATTTG
>JAIPRM010009214.1:0-15051 GCA_025469315.1 Stegophylla sp. TES_Ste_2020
AAATTTTGGACAATTTTCGAATATATTTTTTTTTTTTTTCATATTATTAACTTCCTTCGTTCAAAATCGTTTTACTGAAGAAATGATTTATCGTTTCTTTAAAATTTAATACGCCCGTCAAGAGAATACCATCCGTCGTGCGAAGTACACCCATCGTGCGAAGTATGTCCGGCTTTTTTCGATTTATTCGTTTATCGTTTTTGTTACGTTATCCGATTTCCGTTTCGATTGTTTACTGTTTGCTGTTACGTTATCCGTTTTCCGATTTAATCTTTTGTTGTTTACTGTTACGTTTTCCGTTATCGAATTCAATCGTTTTTTTTTTTTTTTTTGAATAATTTAACGTCGAAATCATAACGTTATAAAAGAGTTTCGAAGCCTTGGTTAAATATTCATATATATTATGTTTGTACGTTTTTTACTTAAACATAGTATAAATTAATATGTGGTTAAACATAATTATTTAAATAAAAACAAAATAAAAAGTATACAAAAAATATAATATAACAATTGCCAAATTAACGAGAAACCTGATTAACTGACAATTCGTTAAAACATAAAATCGCGTTATCCGTACTGTTCGACATGTACTGAACAAATAATGAAATTAAGTTTATTTATTTATTTATTTTTTTTTTTTTTGAATAATAAATGTCATTTTATGAAAAAACAATTTGTTCATTTTCTTTTGGACTCCCAATTTGAAAACTACTCATGAACATCGTGCTATAAATATAAGTAAATAATAAGAAGACCAATGCTCTTTAATCATAATTGATAACATTATATTTTTGGCCGCTTACTTATAATTATTATTCGAAATCGTTAAATTAATCTTAAAAACAAAATAAACATAAAAGTTGAAATTCGAATTCGAATTCGAACAATAAAACCAACAGAATATACATATACACATTATGATCAAATTTGTATTGATTTTGTAAAAATTAAATTTTCGTTTAGATTTTAGGGATTGCTAGTTTTGAGCAATATTAGCCGTATTGGACAATTAAAGATTTTTGAGAAATTATTAATGAAACAATTTTTAATGACGCACTAAACGATAAGAAATAGGGCAATAAGTACCGAAGTTTTGTACGAATTCGTCACAAAAGATTGTCTGAAATATCTTTACGGATGTTATTAAATGCGCTTATTAAATTTTTTAGGGCTAAAAACAAATATATGTTTAAAGCAAAGTGAGTGAAGTGAAGTAAAACATAGATAAGTAAAATAGAGACAAAAAAGCCAAGCATACTTCACACCAATGATATTCTACACTGTTCGCATCAGATACTCTTGGTGGGTGTGCTGAAAATGACTAGCATTATTGTTCTTTATATTATTCGTTTAGAATCGTCTCATTGAAGAAACGATTAATGGTTTTTTTAGAATTCTGCACACACACACACACACACACACACCAAGAGTATCCTCGCCCGAGGAGCGAATAATACTCGTGATGTGACGTATATCTCTGGTTTTCTTATCCGTACTTAATTTATTTTTTATTTATTTTAATTTACATTACTTGACTAATACTCTACTTGATTTCACTTTACTTTTTTTTTTTTCTATCAAATGATACAGTTTTATTTACATCGGAATTTCGAAAGTCCTTTCGTTGATCCGATATTTCAGCCATCATTTTTTTTTTTTTTTTTTTTTGATAACCCGTTAGTACAAAATTCAGAATAATATTTATTATTTTTTCAAAACCTATAGTCTCTGCAGTGTTGAGTTATCGTTTTATTTTCGTGTACCACGTGCATGCGCGTAACACACGAACTCGAGAAAATGGTCATCGTCCTGGTGGTGGTGGTGGTGGTGGTGGTGGTGGTTTTAATGGATTTCGTCTTTGGGAATTTTCGATAGGAGGGCACGAAAATAACGTCCCGGGAGGGGGTGCATGGAGCGAGTGGAACGATCGGTGAAGGGGAAGTACAGGAGGAGGAGGAGGAGGAGAAGAAAATAAAAGTGATAAATAAAAACGTAACGTGCGCGACGTGGAATGGTGGACGGGGGAGGGGGGGGCGTAAGAAAATAGTGACCGGAATCCATTTAAGTGCATCGCGCCGCGTCTGTACACGGAGACGACGCAAATTCGATTTGGTCCTATTACCGACCGCGGGTCCGCGGTATTTACCGGGGCCATTTTCTGGTAGATCTAAAGAAAACACCGACCGCGGCGCAAAGTGACTGAGTACAATGCAACATATATATATATATATATATATATTTATATAGGAGCGAGAAGAGTTTTCAAGTCAAAAAAAAAAAAAAAAAAAAAACGTTTAAACAACGTACGTGTATGTTCGTGGTCGCTGTTATTATATACGTCGATTTCGGACTTAGTTTTTTTCCTCCCCTCTCTCTCTCTCTCTCTTCTATTTCTCCCGCTTCCTCTCCCCTTTATTCGCCTACGGCTATTTCGATTTCTCTCTCTCTCACCCTTTCTCCTCGCCATCACTTAAATTCGACGCTTTTTTCAATTTTATTTTTCTCGGATTTTCATTGTTACTCTGTACCTGTATTATATGTGGGACCCGATCAAAAGGAATCGCGTGCAGCAGTCACCTAGAAAATTGCAATATTCGGGGCAAATCGACCCCCTTCCTCCACACACCCTTCGTCGGCCTTTGGCATTCGACGTTATTAACACGCGGCAAACGATTTTTATTTCACACACACACACACACACACATAACATTTGTGTATTATTATCGCGGGCGTCACGAGATCGAATCCCGGCCCACGCGAAAATAAAACGACATTTCGCGTCGCGTGGAAGTGTTTTGTCGGAGCAGACAATAACAACAACAATAATAATAATAATAATAATTGTCATAATGTTCGCGTGCAACGTGAACGCGCTTAGGTACGAAACCGATTACACACGCCGACGTTAGAGCTGATTCTCTCTCGCCTACGACGAATTTCCGAAGACGAGCGAATGAAAATTTCATTTCCGCGTATTATGTAATTATTATTATTATTCAAGGTGAATACGACGAACACGGTCGAACGAAACGTTTTTCCCTCCGTACGCCCGGCCCATTGACGCGTTATTTATTTATTTATTTTTTGGTAAATTATTAATAATTATTATTATATTATATAATTAATGTTTTAGATTCTGAACGAAATGACGTAGCTAGTGTTTTGACAACGATGTTTATTTTTTATTTTTTTTTTTTCTGTGTTCAACTTTTCGTATGGAAATACTTTTTGAAACCGGATTCGCCTCTAGATTGTACTCTAGAGAGGTCATTTTTTGAAATTCTTAATTCTTCAATTTTTTTTTTTTTTTTTTTTTGGAAAAAACTACTCATTTCTTGATCCGAACTATATGAAAATTTAAACATAGATAGAAAATCATATGAGAAAAATTTTGGCGCAAGAAAACTTTGAAAATGTGAAAAAAATTTTCGATATTTTTCTAAAATTTTTTTTATATTACGTATTAACTTCCCTCGTTCAGAATCGTTTTATTGAAGAAATGATCTATCGTTTCTTTAAAATTCAATATATCCGTCAAGTGAATCCCACCCGTCGTGCGAATTATGCCGGGTTTTTTTTTTGATAAAACATCGTGTCGCATTACAGTGTGGCGGCACCAAGGTTATTGGTGGTCGGCATAAACATAACATGATTATTGGAACGAAGTTCCTCATCGCGGGCTCAGGGAGGGTACATAGTTGAGAAGAAATGTAAAGCTTAACGAAAATGCGTTAGCGAAAAAGCGCAAGTAAAAATGACAATCGTGGTAACCATAACAACCAAGGAACCTATGGTTACCATGCCAACCTTGGTAAATGTGACATCCATGGTAACCGTGGTAATCATGATAATCATCTTAGGAACCAATGGCAACCAGTCGATGGAACGCGAATCGAAAATTTTGAACACGCCGATTCCAATTGATATTTTATAATATTATGTATTATTCGAAAAAGCCGAAACAGCCCTGGAGAGGGCCCTACTGTTATATAAAATAAACATTGTTATAACTTATTCGATTTACATCCTACCAAAAAAAAAAAAAAAATACACTGAATTTTCCCTAAGGTTTTGACTCGCTTATTATGTTCGTAGAATGTTCACCTTGTGTCGTCCAAAATAAAAAGAGAAACATAATTTTTAATGGAAAATTAATTAAAATAACATTAAATACTACCAATTTGTAATAATAAACTCTATTAAAATTCAATTAAAATTTTAATATTTTTTACTTCAGTTGTGGCTCATGGATCACTCTATTTTAATTATATTTAATTTTATGTATATAATTGAATATGTGTTCAACGAGTGTAATTAATAATCGAAATTTGCAAAATAATTAATAATCGTAATCTATAATTTAATACAATTTTAATAGTGTTAAGATAATACGAATAAATAGAAACGTATTTACATCGTTATAACATACGAAGAGATTAAGTTTCATAAAATATGTTAGGAAACAAATCGAAATACTAATATTATTATATAAAACACTGTTGTATAGTAATGCAGCATTATAATATTTGTTTCAATGTTTAATAATTCCGTGTATTTGGGTAATCTAATATTCTGTTCCAGCCACCGTTGATTAATTTATAAAAAATAAAACCTAAATTTAAAAAACTGTAGCAGCGTTACAATTATTTTGAATAGATCTCAATTCTTTACACAAATTATTCCATAGAGTAAACACAATGTAAACTTATTTATAATATTACTCTGAATAGTAACAATAATAATATATTAATATTATGGTAATATGTACAATAATTTAGTACCTATTCACTCTTATATAATATAATATGATAAACGGTTGTATTTTTTTAAATATTTTGTAATGAAACATTTTTACCGAACAACAACAATAACACGTTGTACTCGGTTGTTGGCTAAATTAATCTGGCGCGACCCTTTCTCCTCCTCGTGCTCCCCTAAGGGACCGACAATATTTGTCCTAAACCTTTCTGTTTAAATTATTTTTGTACACAATTTTTTCTAATTTACTACTAAATCATAAAAATATAGTTGTTTTTCTATTTAGTGTTTTTTTTTCTTTTTATGAATAATTTCAAATTTGCCAATTATACCTCCTAAAAACTTTTCATCCCTAGTGATTACATTAATTATTATTGAAGTAGTTTAGAATTTCCATAGAAATCCAAAATAAATAACGAAATTGTTTTTATTTTTATTGTGACTTGTAACTCGTTTCAATACGATTCTTATTTACATATTTTTTATATCACACATAGAGAATTTACTGAAATAAATTTACCTCAAAAGTAAAAAAAAAAAACTCTTGATTCTTCGATAAAAAAAAAAAAAAAATATAAGTCCGTCTTACGTTCCAGTCTCCTTAGCCCGCCCCTAAATATGCTACTGGTTGCGCGCGCGCTGGAAATTTTGTAGTCGAGAAATATTATGTGCTCATATTTTATATACGATTTTACATCAATGTATCTTTTACTTCACCGAACTAGTGTAATATTTCCAAAAGTTTATTAATGTATTTGTTTTGTGTAACTACTATATTTCGAAATTAGAGTTAAAATAAAGTAAACAAAACGATAAATAATTTAAATCTGCACCGTCTGTGCCAAAATCCAATCTATATAAATGGGGTCGTGTAAAACTTTCGAGACACTCTGTTTCCCTTTCAAAGTTTTAATCGACAATATACTAAAAAACGAAACGTTCACCGTTATTGTGCGACGGTTCGGTTAAAAGGCCAAAATTATTATGTAAGTAAATTAATCAAAGCAATAAAATAACACCACGGCGCACCTCGAATGTCGTTTATAGAAGCTTTCGCCGGATTTCGAACGTTTGTGGAAACGGCGAGTAATTTCGTTACACGTATTTTCATTCATGCTTACTATAATATGTAATCTCATCGTTGACGTGGAAATGTACCTCTCTCCCCCCGCCCACCGTCGGTTACAAATTTGAATTTTTCCGTTACGCTACAGCGGTTATGACACGCGAAAGCAGATTACACTTTCTTGCGCTTTACCACTCGCGACGTATAAATATTTAATATTTATAAATAATATACCGCGTTCGGTTCAATATTTATACGCGAACGTCTGTGAAAAAGTAACTGTTTCTAGCGAAATCCTTGTAAAAAACCGTTAAGGACGAGTGTTGTCATTTAAAATGCAAACGAAACTAAATCATACAAACAAATAGATATATTCTTCGCTTCTCGGGTCAGACACTGCACTTGGCACGGGTGGGTAGAATTAAAAAAAAAAAACGATAAATAATTTCTTCAATAAAGCTTATATAATAAAGTCGTCATTTTCAACACGCCCACCAAAAGTATCTGACCCCAAGAGCGAAGAATATCCGTGGTGCAAAGTATGTCCGGCTTTCTTGCTATATACTTTACTTTACTTCGCTTTAATTAACTTAATTTTACTTTTTATTTTATCTAATAAATAAAGAAAAGAGGAGGGAAAAAATTAAATAAAGGAGAAGTATTGGAAAAATATCCAAAATTTATTTTTCACATTTTCAAAATTTTCTCGCGCTTAAATGTTTCTGAGATTATTGTCTATCTACGATTAAATTTTCATAAAGTTTGGATCAAAAATTGATGTTTTCCTGGTCTTTTTATTGTCAAAAAAAAAAAAAAATTACATCTCTAAAGTAGTACTAACTAGAGGCGAATTCGGTTTCAAAAAGTCGCTTTTGGACAAATATTTCTATACGAAAAAGTGTTTACAGAAAAAAATAAATAAACACCATTATAAATACACTAGCTTTTCTTCACTTCTTTTAGAATCTGAAAAAAAAAATTTTCATAGTCGATTTTTCGCATTACGTTGGCCGATTCCTATGGGTATTCGAAATTTTCCACGGTGCGGATACACGGTTTTACAAAAAAAAAGTCGGTTTCTCGAAAATTTTCATTTTCGCGTTTTAAAAATGTCCCTTATTTCGATAAGGGATCGCAGCAAAATCGCAGCTAAAACCCTCAGTAGAGTCCTACAATGTGTCGATTGCGTCCCGGGGGTTTTGTGGACATAAGCTCCCCCCCCACGGAAGATTGGGCGACGCGCGTCGGTTTATAGCCCCTGCAGCGCTGTGCACCGTCGTAAAACGGTTTCTATCGAATTAACTAATTGTCGTAAAAACAGCCGAGTTCATTTCCCCGTGCCGAGACCGACCGAAATTAAATTAACAAGCTTATCTATTGCACACTATTCGCAAATACGGTTTTATACAGAGAGATTTGGTTGGCGGGCTGCGATGGCGAAGTGTAAACGAATATTGACTTTGGGGATTTTCATCCCTTCCACGTATGATCTACTGATCGAACGGTTTTTCATGGTTTGTTATATTCACGTTATTTTTTTAAATTTTGAACGAAATGAGTGTTTTTTTTTTTTTACAATGATGTTTATTTTTTTTTCTGTGTACAACTTTTTGTATGGAAACACTTGTCCAAAAGTTTCGATCTGCATTTTTTTTCAAACTGATTTGCCTCTAAATGGTACTTTAAAGAGGTCATTTTTTGAATTTCTCAATTCTTCAATTTTTATTTTATTTATTTTTATTTTTTTTTTTTGGAAAAAACTACCCAAAATTTGACAAAAACGACTCGGAAACCATCATTTTTTGATCCAAACTATATGAAAATTTAAAATTAAATGGAAAATCATACGAGAAAGATTTTGGCGCAAGAAAATTTTGTTCATTTTTCTAACATTTTTTTTCTCATTTATTTTTTATATTATTAACTTCCCTCGTCCACAATCGTTTTATCGAAGAAATGATTTATCGTTTCTTTAAAATTCAATACACCCCCCGTCAAGAGAATTCCACCCGTCGTGCGAAGTATGCCCGGTTTTTTTTCTGTCAAGGATTTAAGCGTCGGGTTGTCTCACGATTTATCGTTTACTCGACAAAATGCGCATAAAAGCTTTACAGGTTTTAGGTTCTATTTAAACGGAGTACCTGTGAATTAAACGATTGTATTATAATATAATATGTATTAAAGTTCATACATTGAAAACGGTTTTCATACAATTTTTAGCACCTAAACTAGGACTACAAACAAGTGATGTATCAATAATAATAGCTGAAAATTTCGGCGTTGTTCACTCTATCAAAACGTCGGCTCGTTAAGGACATAAGTTTTTTATCTACGATCTTACATGTTACAAAAATAAAAACAAAAACTAAATTTAATACACTCGCTCTTGACTCTCGTAATCGTTTGTTTTATCACATTGTAGAGCGTCACGGCCAGAATTACGTTCACTACAAGTTATTCCTCTAAAGTCTAAATTGTATGTGTTTACGTCGTGCAATAAAATATTTTATTAATTTTGATTTTTTTTTTTTTTTTTTAATGATCCTTTACTTTTATTCACTATTTACCACGTAAATTAAATAATTCATATATTCTATAACTTTTGCTTACTTGGGAGTAATAAATAAATCGTAAATACAAAAAATATAAAAAATAAAAATAAATGGTAAAACGCTTAATGCCCGCATACGGGTTTCGTACGTCGTCGTCTGTCTCCATAAATAATACACCAGTGTAAATATTAAAAATTCGTGTGTCACGTTGCAGCTTCGCGGTGGACTCGTAAAGTAGGGGAAGAAAATCATAATAATAATAATAATAATATATCGAATGTCACTGCGCGGGATCTAATTCGCGTGATATTGTTTTATTACCGCGCGAACGGATTGATGAAATCCGATTACGGTTTTTCGTGAAATACTAACGTGTAAAACCCTCGTGGTTTTTTTTTTTTTTTTTGGGGGGAGGGGCTTGAATTTGCACTTAACTGTAATAAATCTACCTATATATATATATATATATATATATTTGTCTTCGAAACTTCTCATTCGATTATCATGTAGTTTTTTTTTTTATTATTAATTAAAGAAGACATCACAGAGCAGAGCAGGTTTTAGGCAAAAATCTAGTGAGATAAAGTTATTAAATAATCAGTTATTGATTAAAATATAAATAACAACATAGTTTCTCTGATAATTATTGATAGCTCGGCAAAAAATCTATTATTCAGGTTTTTTGTTTGTGTGTGTATGCACCTCACACCAAAGTAGATCGAAGGCCGATCTTTCCTTTATAAATAAGTTACTCGCAAATAAAATCGATGTGACCTTTTATCGGAGTGATTATCTTTTTCAAGTCCCGTCTAGAACTCTTTAGATCTGCTGCTCCGTATTGTATTCCTACTTGTACGTAAAATAACGTCTTATGTCAAATGCCAATAATCGCCCTACATTTTAGGTAAGTATTTTAGCTAAAAAGTGTCGTTATGTTATCTATTTTTTCTTTCGGTAGAATTAAGTAATATTTTCATCGCGTTCTACATTTTTTAAGTGCCGTTCATTTTTAGGCTAAGTACTATGGTTTTGAAACTAAATTCAAAAAAACTATAAAACTACCCATTTTGGCATTTTTCAACCCTTTTGGGGCACGTGAAGGCGGTCAGTGATCATGACCAAATTTAGCATAAACTACTTTCGTAGGGTAATGAACAAAATAGAGGGTGGTGCGACTTCAATAATATTAATATATATTATTTTCTTCTTCATCCATAACTAAGAACCACCCTAATGTACAGAGATATTATACGTATAAACTAAAGACAGACATTCTGTGAATTGATATAAATAAAAACAATTTTCGAAATAGGAGAAAACAGTAGTTTTTCGACCTCGTTATTTTTATTTATTTTTTTTTTTTTTTATAAAATAGTCGAATACACCTTCCGGATGAAACCTGCAGGGTGAACCGCCGTGTATATAATAATACAAACCACATGACCCGCAGCAGCAGCAGCAGCAGGAGAAGAATATTCCGCCACGTCGTTACGGCGGCGATACAATTGTTTACGTACGGCGAACGCACAAATCGGTTTATGTGTTTTTCGCCCGAAACCGATAAATCGCGCACGGATATCTCCCTCGTAAAAGCGCGAGAGCGTCGCGTTTTAACGAGAACGGCTCTGCTGGGGGGTGGTTTGGAAGGGGGGAAGAACGGGACCTGAAGGAGACCTCGGATATAAAAATTTTGTCGTTTCCCGGTTATCCAGGGCGCGCGCGCGTTGTCGTCGGTTTTTATGCTTTTGTTTGTCAAATTTCACGACGGTTTTTCGCAGTCTCGCAGGGTGCGCGCGAGCCAATCGATATCGTCCGTTATCGTTTCCGTACAAATCCCCCCCCCCTTCCCCCGGTCGTGTCGTGTCGCAGAGGACCTGGACGGAAATTTAAATTTTCATTTTTTTTTTTTTTTTTACATACCTACCCGGCCGATTTCCTCCGCGGGGCCACGAAACGCCGAACCACCGCCCGAGCGTCTTCTGCAGAGCACAGGTGCGAATTTGAATGGCCAAAGTCCTCGAGGTCACCGGGCATCGTTGTACCCAGGGGCGTGTGTTTGTGTGCGCATTCGCTGGGCGGGGGATTATCTGAGGTGTCCAGGTGTTGTTAAAAGTTCCAAAGATTTCTTTTTTTTTTTTCGATTTCGTTTCGTTTCGTTTTTCGGTGGCCTGCAGGAGAGGTTCAAAGTTTCCGTGGGTCGTAAAAATAATGGCCGGCGAGTGTAGCTTTACCCCCCCCCACCCCATTTCTTTCTTCCTTCCTTTCTTTTTACAACGCTTTTGACGGTTTTATATTATTATTATTTTCCTTCTCGCTTCGCGTTTTATGTACACACACACGCGCGCGCGCGCATTTACAAACAACGAACAATCGTAAACAAATCCTTCTGGCAGTAATATTTCGAAAAAACTTTAAGTCACTATTACGATTGCACCACACGTAACGCGGTCGGAACATGTTTTTGACTCTCGCGTGCCCCTGCACACACACACACACACGTGTGACGTTAAACCCTGTCGTTGTTTACAATACATTATTCTGTTAAACACGACAACGACGACGACGACGACGACGGCGTACGAGTAGGTGTATAATGTAGGTAGTGTTATACGTCTTTCTCTCTCGTATGCCCGAAATCATATCTATTTTTCTCGTTGCGTTTTTTTTAATGAAAATTCGTTTGTTTCGGGGAGGGGGCAGGGGAGAGGGAGAAATGCAAAAAAATAAAAGAAATTCCTCGCCGCGGCAACGTTCCCCCCCACGGGTATTATTTCAGCACAAAACACTGTCAAAGAAATAATAAAACGAGAGATTATACTCGTCAGACCCTTGTTTATTATCTCATAAACAGAAAACCGTTTCCTCCTCCTCCTTCTCCTCTTGTTCTTCGCCCGAGCGACGCCGCCTTCCCAGCCTCACTCCCCCCCCCACCAATTGCCCGGTTCGGGACTTCAAAAGGCACAATAGACCTCGGCCACCACGCGGAAAGCTTTGATCATCCGGCAACCCGAAAAAATATACACCAGGCGACCAGTGCAAAGCTAAATATTATTATGACGTCACCACCATTGATCTCGAGACCATTCGCATTACACGGCACGCATATAATGCGACACGTATCCGTTACACTTGTGCTTTTCAAACTTTTTCGTCCCCCTTAATCAAAATCATCAATTTAATTTTTCTTAACAATACAATAAAAATTACACGCATCATTTCACACGAATAATATTTGAAATAAAATAAATAATTCCACGACCCTCGGATTGAGAAGCACAGCGTTACACGATTGAGGGTAATGATTTTTCTAGTGATCGTGCGCATTAATGATCTAGGGCAGGCGTGGCGATTTTCATTTATTAGCTTTATCTCAATATTTGTATTTTTGTTTTTGCTTTTGTTTTTGTTTTTGTTTTTAAATTTACAATGATCCACCGAAAAGTATCTGACCCAAAGAGCGAATAATATCCATGGTGCGAAGTATGTCCGGCTTTCTTGTTTATATTTTACTCTATTTTACTTAATTTTACTTTTTTTTAATCCAATAAATAAAGAAAAGGAAAACAATTTTAATAAGAAAAAAAATGTTAGAAAAATGACCAATTTTTTTTTTATATTTTCAAAATTTTCTTGCGCTTAAATATTTCTCATATTATTATTGTTTTTCTATGTTTAAATTTTCATAAAGTTTAGATCAAAAAATGATGGTTTTCGAGTCTTTTTTTGTCGAATATTGGGTAATTTGTCACTTTGTTCAGAATCTAAAAGTCCTATGTTTTATTTATTTTTTTCTAATGTACATAATGTAATAATAACATTATAAAATTGTTTTTATTATTCATAAATTTGTATTTTATTAACTTATTATACTACTTTATATTAATGTAATTGACGAGTCAATGTTTGCATCAAGATTATGGTGTCCGGTTTTGAAACTTTCATGAGTTGGTAACCTTAGTGGCGAAGCTATGGCACGCGTGACACAAGCATACTAGTGACACACATCAATTAAAATACAAATCATAATATTATTTTATTCACTTTCTAATGAAAAAAATCGGTAAAAATGATGTATTTAACGTGTAATAGTATACATAATATGAGTTAAGTTTGGATTTAACAATGAATAAAATCCTATTAATGTGTTTGATCGCTATAATTTAAGTTACCAGTGAAAAAAAAAAAAAAAAAAAAAAAAAAACGAAATAAAAATAAAAATTGGTCTGCAAAATTGCTGACACGCATGGAGAATAAAATCGAAATGAAAATTTTTATTTGACACGCGGGTACCAAAACCAAAAGGTTTGCCATCCCTGATCTAGGGGGCAGGGGACGGAAACTTTTTCGAAAGAAAGAGTAAATAAAAAAAAAAAATAAAAAAATTTCCGTGTTGATGCGTATCCTAATGTCTTAAAAGTCGCGGGTTTCCGAACCGTTATCTAGGGCCACATTGGAATGCTGTGGGGTGTGTAAAAGCATCCCCCTACGAATCCCGCCACGATGCAGCACACCACGAAATAAATAAACGGTACAGAAGGTGACCGGCATAGATACGACTGTTTTCACGTTGGGGTGACATGGTGGAAAAAGTTTTCAAAATTTTTATTTTTTTATTTTTCATAAATAACGGCTTTTTCCATTATTTTCGGTTCGATTTCCTACGAATCAATAAAATAAAATGATAACAAATATTACTGTTTACAAATAAAAAAAAATTCATCGTTTTATTAGGATAACGCGTTAAACGTAAAACCACGAGACTTTAGTACTGGCTATCATAAAAAAAAAAAAAAACCGTAATTTGCTAGTATCGATTTAAAAGGCGTATTTTTTGAAATAAATATAATCTATACAGTAACGTTTCCCAAACTTTTTCTCCACCAGACCCATTAGAGACAGTAAAAACGACCGCGGCGAACCCTTATTAAAAATAAAAATAAAATATAATAATTTTATTACTTTTATTTTTTTTAAACTTAAAGTTTAAAACTAACATTTTCAATTCACGTCCGTGGACCTGATCATCCGTCCGATATACCCTTAGAGGTCACCGCGGATCACGATCTGGAAAACATTGGTCTACATGACGTGTTATTTTCGTTGATTGTTTTGTCATAAATAATAATTAATAATATTTATGTTCGACGAACATCAAAATCATGTCAATGCTTCAGAGATCCTATGAGTTTCGATAAGAATATTCTTATTCGACGAAATCGTTTGGCCTCCGACCGATGAATGTATGTTTAGAGAAACAACTTCGAATAAAACGTTAATTAACACAATTCGTTTTATATTATATAACATATAATATTATTATGGTCGTGTCGCACAATAAACGCGTATCGAACAAAAATCAAGAGTTTACGTTTCTCCGACAAAACGAATCCATTTAATTTACTATATTATCTAATAATCTTTGGGGATCAATGATCTTTGCTAATATTATATATATATATATATATTATGTGTGCACGTATGGTTGGCAGATTTTTAATCAACCAAATGCATCAAAGCACACAAATGATAAATACATAAAGTAAAGAGATTAATTAATACACACATTAATACACACTATGTGTGTAAACGTACACGCGCCACCAAAATACAAAATGTATGGGCACAAATACATTCATTTCGACACAAAATTATCTCTACAGAAATCTATTGATTTTTGAAAAAATATCATAATAATATTATATTATTATGATCACAAACCGTAATTAAAATAATCATACGCCCACGTCATTGTTCGGAAATAATTATATATATTTTTTCTCTATATTTTAATTTGGGCTTATGATGTGTGTAACTTCAGTGTTGACTTATAACTAGGGCCCGGAACTTGACGACATAAAAATGTTAAAAAATGACATTAAAAATAAATATATTTTACAATTTTTAAATTCGAAAAAAAAAATATTAATCAATCAATCTAGTGAAATTTCTTTTTTGTCTAAATTCTCGAAGTACTACAGTAAAAATGACATTAAACATTTACGTTCTATCTTTTATAAACTTGAAAAAAAAAAAAAAAAATGATGTAAAATACTCTTGAGGATTGCACAAATTCTAGAAATGTAGAATTCTTACTTTTCTTAAAATTTTGTTTTTTGTCTACTCTGTAACAAAAAAATAAAAATAAATCATACCTACTAATTATATTTGAAAATAAATGAACAAAATGTAGAAAAATGAAAAAAATGCACCAAAAATATTTAAAAAAATGACCGTAAATCAAAAAAAATCCACAAAAAATGCAAAATAAAAAAATTTTGCCATTACATTCTGTATTTCATAAATCAAATTTCTGTAGAGATACGAGCAACACATTAGAGCAAAAGAAAAAAAAGATGAAAATGCATCAAGTTCCGGGTCCTACTTATAACTGTAATTTAATGGATTATTTTAAAATAATTCCGTAATTTTTTATTAGTATTTTTATACATCAACAGAGTGGTTCTCGGGGAATTCCCATCGAATAACATTTATTACGTACATTCGATTTTCGTTTTTGACATTTAAAAAGCCGGACATACTTCGCACGGTGGGTGTACTTCGCACGACGGGTGGTATTCTCTTGACGGGCGTGTTAAATTTTAAAGAAACGATAAATCATTTCTTCAGTAAAACGATTCTGAACAAAGGAAGTTAATAATATAAGAAAAAAAAAAA
>JAIPRM010009215.1:0-15050 GCA_025469315.1 Stegophylla sp. TES_Ste_2020
CCCCCCAAAAGAGCAAAATATCTTACAACGCCCCCCTACAAAAAAAAAAAAAAAAACAATAATAACTAATTAAAATGTAGTATTATATTTGAAAAGTGTATAACTGAAAACTTCGTAGAAAAAATATGTAAAGCTGGGCTGGTTTTTCATACCTCATTAGTTGAATGTTCAAACAATTCTTTAATCTGTGTTAATCTGCTAGATATTTCAATGTTTATTGAAAACGATCAGAAAAAATATAATTACAGGTAAGCCATGGAACGTTGTTTAGTGGAGTATCTGTGTTTCAGTATTTATTTCGCTACAATATTTAGGCCTAAGTGTAAATACATATATTATGCTCAACACCACCGTATTACCCAATGATCGCTCACCGCCCCCCCCCTCCCCCTATCGCCCATAAAATATTCATCGCCCCTCAGAACCTCTTCACCGCCCACTGAGGGGCGGTATCGCCCCCGTTGAGGACCACACTGGTTTAGGGGTATGTCGTGTTGTCGATTTGTACTTTGCTCTCGTTATGGTTTTTATGCGAATGACCAATATTTAATAATATTTCAAGTAAAATATTATAATTTCGGTCCGATAAATTGAAGACGACCGAATAAAGATTTCCGATGAAACAATGAATAATTGATTGGAACGGGCGCATCCCCAAGTTGGGTCCCAAATGAAATAATAAAAGTTTTAAATTTCGTACGAATCGGGTCCGGGAATGTAAAATTATGTGTTCGAATTGAGTCCGTTTATAATATTAATTATCGAATTATTGTAAACGTGTAAATAGAACACGTCGAAAATAATTATATTATATTCGTCACGACTCTAAAATCATGTCCTAAATTTAAGCCTAGTACTATGAGAACTACAAACGCAATATGTGAACACTTTGATTTAGACTTCAATTCTGTGTTTTTATCAGCTCGCCCAAATATGTTAATTCAATTTATATACGTTTTGTAAAAATACTTAAAACGATGTCGATGTTAAAATGCGGAGTCCAGAGGGAAGAAGAAGAAACTGTATAATATCTACGGGAGATTTCGTCTAAGGAAAAATGACGGAAAATTAATTGGGAAAAATTATTTGCTACGAATTTGTTAAATTATCTGTATCTAATAAATTTCAGCCCAATTATTATTAACTCATTAACTATTAACAATTATTAGACTACAACTTGACTAGACTATAATATTATTACACATTTATAAGAATAATATTGTGAGAAAAATTATCAATTTAATAATTATTAAACTTTTAATAACTTTTTTTTTTCATTTTTTTACGTCCCGTAAAGACGGAAACCGGAAAAATTAGACGGTCCCAAACGATATCGCCTTAGCAAGGTTTTACAATGGTATACGATTAAAGAAGAGAAAAGTAAGAAAGCTGGACACACCGATGACATTATTTAGAAAATACATGAACACGAACGCCATCTCTCGCTTTCCGACCTAAAACTACTACAAGTGGACCTGAAATCGTTTATTCCGTGTAATATTCGTCCAGATAGCGGTAGCGTTTTCAAAAAATAATTTTCGCATCGATCACGTGTCCAAACGAATATCGTATCATCGAGTCGTCTTACCAGGACCCTATTTACACGCAAGGACATTATGGGTATTTTTCCAGGGGCTCATGAGTATTAGGGGCCCACAAAATGTATTTAATTGTTTTTTTTTTTAATTTTAATCAATCCTTAAACATGAAAAACATCAATCAATTTTCACACTTTCAAAAATATTTCTTAAAATATAAATCATATTATTCACTATCATAAAATGCAAATCAAAAAGCATTTTTTCTCTTACTTAAATGATCTATTTATTATATTTATAGAGCAATATTTTTACAGAAAAAATAATTATAAAAGTTATAAAAAAGGTTGTAGTTCTTTCATTCAATTAATGTAATTCTATTTATTATTAAGTAATTATTATTGGTTAGATTTCTAATTAACACTAATCTAAACAACACTGGTTAGTTAAAGGGGATTTCTATTTTATTTGTTATTCAAGCTGAACACTGTTAATTTGATAATATGACTTTTTGTTAATAATTAACATTTCTCAATGTTTACATTTTATTATAATTTTTTTTTTTTGATAGTGTAAGATTAGCAAAGGAGCAACAAACCCCTGAAATATTTTTTAAAAATATGGGAAATAATTATTTTCTGGCAACACTACTAATTTCATCAAATTTTTAGACCGTTTTTTTATAAAAATGATAAACTTATGTTTATTCTGTAGTCTCAAAATCATACAACCAGGGATGTTAGTAATTTTGGGGTGGATAAGGGTGATGTATTCCTCCAAAGTCATATAAGTTACTGAATGAAGAATAGAATGTATTAGTTTTTCATTAATGTTTATTTTTTGTTCGTACATAATATAATGTTACTATGACTCCATTTTAAAAGTTGTCCAAATTATCCGTCCATCATCTCTGTGGAGTTTTATTTGATTCTTTGAAGTGATCGAAAAAAAAAAAATGTATCCTCATAAAAGATGACTGTAGCTATTAAGTTCCAACTCAATAGATAATAGTGTTAGGAATTCAAAATTTCCAAAAACAATTATCGATGTCGTAAAACGAACTTACAAAAAAAAGGTCAAGAGATCGAAAACCTCAGATTTAGAACGACTGCATTTCGTGAAGTTTCGAAGATATCATCGAAGTTATTATAATAAAAAAAAAAAGTGTGTACTTCGCACCACGGGCGGGATACTGTTGAAGGTGAACTGAATTTTAAAGAAACGATGAATCATTTCTTCAATAAAACGATTCTGAGCGGAGCTTCAACTAATAAACAATAATAGTTATCAGTTTTGAAGCATTGACCTTAAAAATGTTGAACTAAAAATTATTCAGTGAGATCATGTTAAATTTTCAAATCTTAATATCAAGAATTAAAAATTGTATTACACGAAAACTGACAAAAAATGAGAAATTTCCAAAATTTTCATAATACTATACTTAATTCATAACTGATCAAATGTTTTTAAAATTTTTAAGAAATATTTTCGCGCCTGTTTTTAGTAGTTGGTAAAACATTCAAGTTTCTAGCTATATTGTTTTTAAAAAGTTATGTTAAAAAATATATTGCAATTTCATGAAATTTCCATTAAAAGCATAATTTACCGTTATTTTTTAATTTTCCGCGGTTTTGGAAAAAATCACCTAACCCCATCTGGATGTGATTTTGTATCTATGGAGTTAGTGAACGAAACTTTTGAACGAGTGTTTCGATACGAAAAAGTGTTCAAAGAGAGAGAGAGAAAAAATAAAAAATGATAAAAATCATTGTATAAAATTATAAGCTTTATTCGACCTGCTCAGAATCTAAAATGTAGTAGTACGGAAAATGTATGGAAAACATTATGTACTGACCTTTGGAGCAAAACGGTCCGTAAAATCCCGGTTTACACACGCAAACGCCGTCGGTCGGTCGACACGTGGCTCCGTTTAAACACGCGCAAATCGAAGTGCAATTGATTCCGAAAGTGCCGGTGGGACAATCGGCACTGCAATCGTCTCCTCTTTTTCCCGGATCGCATTGACAGCTGCCTGCAACGATTCAACAACGTTGGAATTATTATTATTTTTGTATTATCTGTAAATAATATTCTATAATAAGAGTTCTACACGCTTTTGGTTTTAGTCAAATAAAATAATATGACACCAAAACGAAATTGTTTATTTCGTTTGCGCCCGTTTTCTTTTCTCTGTTTTTCGTTCGTAATCATACGGAATGAGTGTCCGAAACGACCACGAACGCAATAACAAAAGAGTAAAGTAAAGTGAAATGTAGACAACGAAAGCCGGACATCGTACTTCGCACCGTGGGTATTCTTCGCTCCTCCGGTGGTCCTGATTCTCTTGGTGGGTGCGTGTTGAATTTTAAAGAATCGATAAATAATTTCTTCGATAATACGATTCCGAGCGAAGTACGTTCATAACATTATAAAGAACAATAATTAAACAATAGTCATCGTCGTTTTCAAAACGCCCTTCTGACGCGAGTAGCGAAGAATCGGTGGATGGTGCACGTTTTACATTATAATATACAGTACACATACTTTGTGCCACAACCTTAACTGTGTCCAACAGCTTCCGTCAATTTAAAAAGAATTTCACATCATATCCCACGACACGTTTAATTACCACGTATTTCAAAAAAAAAAAAATTTAATAAAAATCATTACCCGTCTCTGGATTACAAGTCGAACTGTTTATGCAGTTACATTTTCCGATACAATTGTACCCATAATAACCCAGTGGACACGTCGCCTCACACTCGCTTCCGATAAATCCTGGTTGACAAAGACAATTCCCTGGAAAATATCATTATATTATACAAATTTAAAATACATATATACAACAATACACATTATCATTTTAGATTCTGAGAGGCGCGAAGTGTTAGGTGAGTGGGGTGTATCAGGGCGAGTGCTTTTACAATGATGTTTATTTATTTTTTATCGTTTTGCGTAAAACACTTTTTCGTATAAAAATCCTTGTCCAAAAGTTTCGTACAGCAACATTTTAGATTATAAATTGATTCCTGGTGGTACTTGAAACATGTAATTTTTCAAAATTCTCAATAATTTTTCCAAAAACAAGGGAAAACTACCAAATAATTTAGTAAATTGGCAATAAATGAGATTGGCGATACAATTTTAAAACTAATAAGATTAGAAATTTACATTTTTCACCCATTATTAACAATAATGCAATACTGATGGGAAAAAAAATTCAATAACACTTGACCACTTTTGTGATAAATAAATAATTATACGTTATGTGATTTTTTTAATTTCTGAAATTATTTGCAGAAAATTTAAAATAACCTCATTTATATATATATATATATATAGTAAATCTCACATATTGTAAGTCAAATTTATTTTTATAGCCGTTAGAATAAGTATGGAAATGGTATTTTTACTGAAAATAAATATTTTTGTTTTCAATCAATACCTCATGAAATATTTAATTTTTAACCTGGTAGAAATTTTCTTTTTATTTTCCAAGTGATTATTTGCACATGGTATAATTTTCATGATAGTTGACTCAACGAATAATTTTATACTAACGTTTAAAATTCGAATTATGGCTCAAATGATTGTTAATCCAATTAATAGCAGACCTGTTTTTCTTATTATTACTTCTTATTATTGTTTTTAGGGCGAAAATTTGTACAAAACCAACACATATACAACAGCTTAACTTATATTTACATTTTTGACAAAATCGGTTTTTTTGATCAAACTTGCTTCAAACTTCAAAGCATGAAAAAACTAATTGGTTTTACGAATAATTAAATAGACATAATACATGGATTGTTCTGCTATCGAAAAATGACAATTATTAAAACATACTGAACGCTAAACTGACAGTTATAGTTATGTATAATTAAAGCACCACTCAGAATAGTTTAATTGGAAAAATGATTTATCGTTTCTTCAAAAATTCAACTAACCCACCAAGAGTAGTATTTCACACAAGAAGTGAAAAATACCCATGGTGAGAAGTTGCTTGGCTTTTATTTTAAAAGTATTAAAAATAACAAAATAATCACTCAAAATCCGTAAAATAACGAATAAACATTCTGATAACTCAAATAACAAACACGGGTTAAAATAAGAACTCAGGACCGGTTTTCAAAAAATATAGGTTTTTATTCTTCGCTATCAAATGTTTGAAAAAAATGTTAACATACTCAATATAAAACCGACAACTATTGTTGTCTATAATTAACCGAATCTCCACTCGGAACCGTTTATTATTTGAGAAAATCATTTATCTTTTCTTTTAAACTCAACATACCCGTTAAGAATATCCCACCCGAGGAGCGAGGAATCATTTTTGAAGAATTAAACGTCCCGGCTCTTAGGCATTTTTTGATGTTTGTAAAATATTTAACACATATTTAAAATCGAATTTAAATACATACCTACTCTTTTACAGTCCACCTATATCTCTTAAAGCTAAACAAAAATATTAAATCATAACAGTAATGGTTAACGAACTTCAGCATTTTTTTCAAAAACCAAAACCAAAAACCGTTGACAATATTTTGGATTTTCAATAAATGCCACGACGATTAATACTCGGCAATTTTTAAAAACACAAAACACAAAACTGGTACCCAAGTCTTTGTTCGAACTTCAAACGGATTTCGAGCACTTTTTATATACTTTTTATACACTTTTATATAATAATCATAATCGACGTACCATTCGCCGAATTGCATAGTGCGCCGTTTTGACATTTGCATCGCCTCTTACAGTCGGGACCGTAGAAATTTTTCGGACACGAAGGCCTAAACTTGTGTTTCGGTGGAGTGGAGCAAACACCTGGAATGTATACAACACGGGTATTATTGTTTCTACGTGCCATCTTCACAATGCGTATAATTTTATAGCAATAATTATTTCGAGCGCGAATACGATCGTGTTCGAAATAATATTATATACGTCACACAACGGAAAAAAAAAAAAAAAAAAAAACATACCGTTTACTGGATCGCAAGTATCGCCCAGGGGACATTTGCACACGTTTCGGCACTCGTATCCGAAAAATCCTGGAGGACACAGCGACTCGCAGTAAGGACCCATATAACCAGCTTGACAGCGGCAAAAACCTGAAAAACAAAACCCGTTCCATAATGACGTCGCGTCATATTATAATCAAACGAAAACGAATAATTTTTAATTATAAAAAAAAATTATTATTCTAACAAAATAATATTTTTTTTTCCATTTCGATAATATACGTGGAAGAGTAGAACTCTGGTAAGCGATGTGTCAACAACGATCATATATATATATATTCGGGGGCGTATTTAAGAGAGGGCCGGGGGGAGGAGGGGGCTAATTCCCCCCCCAAAGAGTAGTTTTAACAATAATTAAATGCTATTCGTATAGATCAGTGGTTCCAAAACTTTTTACACTCACGGCGCAGTTTCAAGAAAACATTATCGAAATTCCAGTGACGTATGCCAACAAGGGGATTATTCCTTATTAACCCCATTGCCTGTATTATATTTATTTTTTTCCGAGTAATATATTTTTAAAGCTTGTAACTTTATTTAGTTTTCCAAACAATGTGAGGACCGCATGTTTAAAAATATCCGAAAATATTATAATTTGAATTATACAAATATTTTACAATTAAATCACATTATTTGTCTATACATGTATATTCTGGTATAAGGTAAACAAATTCTGAAAAAATAATTTAACAAATACCCGTGTTATTTAAAGAATAATAATAAAAAGCATTTTCTCGGTAGGATAAGAAAGTTTTGTACGTTAAAAATGTATTGTTTTTGTTGTAAAAAATTTGCAATTTCAAGTTATATAAATATGACTTGGATATAAAATACAAACTCACTAAATGGTGTAACCCCCTCGGAAAAATGTGGCTCCAACGATATTCACGTGGTTACTAAATCACATTTCGAGGAAACAGGAAACCATAAATAAAGTATTAAGAATCTATAATTACAGTGATACATTGTACAATAAGAAATATTCGAATATTTAATTTAGTTAAGTTTAATTTATTAAAATTTTCGCTGCACGCCTACAATATTATCAAGGCACACACCCTTTGGGAAACACTGGTATAGATAAATAGTATTATTAATCACGAATTTATTTAGTCATATTTTATTTTAGCCCCTTCTGAATTAACAATCACGCCCCTGATCATATTGCAATATCAGTCGGTATAAAATGTTATTTGAATATTAACAATATAACATACGAGTAGATAAGAACATATTATTTTAATAATGTACACGTATTTTCATTAGTTGTTTGTGCGTTATTTATAATAGAACGCTGATCAACCGGACTAATTATTAATGTCAAGGATGGCACGTTGATGGCACGGATGTACATGACTAAAGTACGTAATGTACGTAACTAAAAAAAAAAAAAAAAAAATACTAAACCTTCTGAGATTTGAAAAATTATGACCTTTTAGTCTGTTTCATTATTGATATTTTCTTAAGACAATAATTACTTGAAATGATGATATTTATTTATTTATTTATTTTTTACATAATAAATAAAAATACACTTAAAATGTATGTTTTTTAAATTACCAATAATTAGTTACTGTGTTGCTTGATACTGTTCATTAATCTGTTACTTATGTCTAAACAAATGCCTTAATAGGTAATTATAGAAATATTTATTAATTTATATCGGTTCTGATTTTCTTAAACGATTAATGTTCACATACCATTGAATGGATTGCAAAGGCCATTGTTTTGACATTGACACGTTTGCTTACAATCAGGTCCGTACGTATTCAATGGACAAGCTACAAAAACAAAAACAAATCGATTATCGTTATTTATTTATTGATGTAAAAAAACTATGACGATCTAAAATCATCGATCTACTTGCGTCTAAATTGATGAAATGCGATTATTTCGTCACGTACGGTTTATTTTTTATATTTTTTTTTAACTAAAACGATCAATACTTATCGTTCATACAGAATAAGCATATCATAAAATTGCAAAAATTATTGCTGTCATTCATGGGATGGGATCTTGAGATTTGTGAAATTCACTCTATTTTTTATTAACTTTCATCGCGCTGGCTGACCAGTGCCAGGGGTTTCCAACCAGTCGATAGCGAACGATGTTTCAATCGTCAATATTATTTCAAAATCGTTTCTTTAAAAATTTAATACACCCCCCCCACAAAGTTCTGTCTATAAGAATCGAAGAATATAATACCCATGGTGTGAAGTATGTCCGGTTTTTTTTTTTTTTTCAGTAAACAACTTTATTAAATTTTGAAGAAGTAAAAACGCGTCATCACGTTTAACATGGAGGACGAGATGAATTTTTGTTTTCCTCGATATAACTAACATATGAGCATGGCCTACGCATTGTATTGTCGAATAAAACTATTACGGTTTACACATAAATAATATTATGAAAAAATAATACGCCTAACGTCAAAATATAGTGAAAATAAAAAAAAAAAAAAAAAAAATGTTTTTTAAACTCTGCATGGCAAAAAACTAGGGGGAAAAAAAATGAAATTCTACAAAAATCAATCGACTTGGTTGTCACTTCGACTATTTTCGGCCGGTTTTCACATTACTTAACAAGAATATAAAATATAATTATTATAAAACAATAATATTATTATAAAATAGGAAGTTTAACTTTTTCGATTTACCTGAACGTATAGCGCAAATCGGTCCTTCGTAATATTTGTCGCACAAGCACACGTTCGGCAATATACACTTGCCATATTTACAAGATGGGTTACATATGGGACTGCAGCGCTTTCCGTTATCCTTCGGCTTATAACCTTCACAGCATTCCGACACCGTATTATAAACCCGTTCTTTCTAAACGTTAAATTTCCAATATTATTATATTACTATCGCAGTGATACAAGATTATTTGAATATTCGGAAAACTAATTAATTTACAGGTTGTGTTGAATGTAATTTTATAAGGACCAGTTGATAATTAACTAATTAAATCAATTGACAAAGCATTGCACGATTGTACACAATTAATATTACTTTATCGGTGACAGTAAAGAATAATTTTTTTTTTTTTATATGTATATATATATATATATATATCTTTTTGGATTAATTAATACACAGAAACTTAGTATTTCGGGAGATCTAAATATACATAAAACATATTTAAGTGAAATCATTTTGAAAACAATTGGATTGTTAACAAATCACTGACTTCAATTTATCTGATTTAACTAACTATCGTACCTTTCTGACAGTTAAGCAATTAATTTGGGGGGTCGCGTGCACTCTTTAATTAATTAAATCCTCTTTCCTTTCATTTTGTCGAATATTCCGAATTTAATACGAGAATTAACGATAAGTATAATAATATTGCAATTTTTAATTAGCATTATGTGTGCCATTGATAATAAACTATGTAACATTTGGTTAATGTACGTTAAAATAGATGAATATTTATTTACGGCACAATAATCAAAGGAGCCGGACATACTTCACACTATGGGTTGTCTTCAATTTTCGGGTAGGATACTCTTGGTGTGGGTGTTTTAAATTTTAATAAAAAACAATAATTCATTTCGTCAATAAAACAATTATTCCGAGCAGAACTTCAGTAAGTATTCAATTATATAATCAGTTTAATTTTCAGTACATTTAACAATCAATTGTTATTTAATAATAGAAAATCCGTGTACTTATCATTATCCGTGCAAACCATCAATTTTGTATAACATATTACGTAATAATAAGGAAGATAAATCTGCCGTAGTAAAAAATTTTATTAATTAAGCCTACTTTCATAAAAATGATACCCCTTTTAAAAAAGTACATGAGCAATTTTGGTTAAAGAAAATTTTTACCAAATTAAGGATAAACTGTTTTGTAAAGTTTTGATTAAAAAAAAAACAATATTTTACGTACAAATAAACATTTTCATGTTTTTTCTAGCTTTAAACGGTTATAAAAATAAAGTTGACTTACAGTTTTCAATATTTTTTCAGTAGGTACTGTTAGTAAATACATACGAGTATGTTGGTATTACATTTTAAGGTTTTAATGTTCAAACATTACATTTTATATGAAATAAAAATTTACGCGAAACGAGATATTTTCAAAGTTGGTTCACTACCCGAGTGTAGTGAAGATGCTAGTCTTTATTTTTATTATTTTCTGTAAATACTTTTTTGTATGGAAATACTTGTCCAAAAGTTTCGACCAGAAACTTTTTGAAACCAGAAGTTGCCTCTAGAATGTATTTTAAACTGTTGGTATTTTTCGAAATTCTCAATAATTTTGTCTAGAATAAACTAAAGCTCCGCACAAAATCGTTTTATTGAAGAAATTATTTATCACTCGTTTAAAATTCAATACACCCGTCACCCACCAAGCATCCCATCCAAGGAGCGAAGAATACCCATTGTGGGAATTATGTCTGGCTTACAAAAATATAACTTATTTTGAAAATGTACAGTATATTTTACTAGTTACATGTACTATTATAATAATTAGGTAGTAAAAAGAAAAAAAAAACCAGACATACTTCGCACCACAGAAAATTGGGTCTGATATTCTTGGTGGGTTGTAAAATTTTAAAGAAAGATAAACCATTTTTCTTAATAAGAAGATTCTAAACAAAGAAAGTTAATAATATAAAGAACAATAATTTGTCGTCATTTTCAACACGCCCATCAAGAATATCGGACCCGAAAAGCGAAGAATATCCGTGGTGCGAAGTATGTCTGGCTTTCTTGTCTATATTTTACATTACTTTACTTTATTTTACTTTTTTTATCTAAAAATAAAGAAAAGGAAAAGATAATTAATGAGAAAAAAAAAGCGTTAGAAAAATGACCAACATTTTTTTTTTTACATTATCAAAATTTTCTTGCACCAGAATGTTTCTCATACTATTGAACATCTATATTTAAATTTTAATAAAAATTAAATCAAAAAATGACGGTTTCCGAGTCTTTTTTGTCAAATTTCGTATAGTTTTTCCCCAAAAAATAAAATTGAATAGGTAATTCAGAAATTCAATAAATGACCTTTTTAAAGTATCAGCTAGAAGCAAATCCGATTTCAAAAATTTACTGATTGAGACTTTTGGTCAAATAGATCCATACGAAAAAGTGTTTACAGATAAAAAAGAAAAAAGAAAAAAAGAGAAGAAGAAAAAATAAACATCATTGTAAAAACACTAGGTTCTTCACTTCGTTAAGAATCTAAAAGATTACATATTTTCACGTCATGGGTATTCAATAATTATATACATACATTTATTATTACAGAAACAAAATATTTTTACTCAGTCAGTTTCATATGTCGTCATTATTGAATGAGAAAACGGAAAAAAAATTCACATTTCAAAAAACAATTTTCTATCTATGTATAAATTTTGATAAAATTTGGTTTAAAAAAAAATGTTTAAGGTGTATTATCAAATTTTAGGCAGTTTTTCCCAAATTTTGATAAAAATTATTGTGAATTTCTAAGAACAACCTCTCTACCAGTATAGTATTATCTAAAACCGAATATTCTGATTCCCGTTTTGGACAAATGGTTCTATATGAAAAAGTGAACACGGAAAAAAAAATAACAAAAGCCAGACATACTTCGCACCATGGGCACAGAATTTTAAAAAATCTCTAAAGTACTATGAAAAGTAAAATTTTGATTCATTAATATTTTACTGGTTGACATTTTTGGGCAAGTATTTTTATTTGAAAAAGTGTAAACAGAAAAAAACGTCATTATAAAAATTCTAGGTATAAGAGAATTATTCAAAATTCTCAATACTTTGTTCAAAAATGCAAAATATTCCATAAACGAGATTTTCATGAAATCGATTTTGTTAAACCCCAAAACTGACAGGACTAAAAACTAGAAAATGGGATGGAAAAAAAATTTCGTCCATTATCCACAATATTGAACACAGATTATTCCGGGTACTGACTATTCCAAAAGTAAAATTACATTCATTTTGAAAATGTCAACAATATACGTTCTCATACACGAATTTCGAATAGAATATAAATATATAATAATTATTGTTCAACATACCTACTCAGTATGAAACTAACATTTATTCGTGTCTATAATTATTAACTGAAACTCCCCTCAGAATCGGATAATAAAAGTGGGAAGAATACCTACGGTGTGAAGTATACAGGCTTTTTAAATTTTCATACGATAAGACAGTACTATAATACAGTACCATAATTATACATAAGGTCTTTTTTTTGTTTCTCCAATAAAATGACGAATTTGTTTAAAAAAAAAATTAGCAAAATTAAAATTAAATGTAAAAAGCCATACTTTGCACCATGGATATTCTTCGCTCCTTGGGTGAGATGCTCTTGGTGGGAGTATTGAATTATAAACAAGCGAAAATCATTTCTTCATTAAGGTGATTCTGAGCGGAGCTTCAGTTTATTCAAGACGATTTGACCTAAAAATTATAAAGTTTGTTATTATTACAAAAAAAAATATTTATATTTAACTATAAACTGAGAAAAAAGGTAAAAAAATTTGATGAGAAAAAAGTATTGGAAAAAAAAAATATTATATATTAGAATTTTCTTGCCCGAAAACATTGAATACTTTCATTATTTTTATTCTATAATATATTTATTACATAATAATTATTTTAATAAGTAATTGTCTATATATATATATATATATATATATATATTTTTTTTTTAATCTTCCTAAAGTTTAGATTAAAAAATTCCGGACACACTTCGAACTATTAGTATTCTTCGATCCTCACGTTAAATAATCTTGATAAATATGTTGCGTTTTAAAGAAACGATTATTCGAGAGAATGATAAATTTTGCCGTGTTTGGAAATCTAAAACTCTTGTGAATGTAAATGGACCCAACTGATTTAAAAAAAGTAAAGTGAAGTAAAGTAAAGTAAAGACGAGAAAGCCGAACATACTTCGTACCGCGGATATTCTTCGCTCGCCGCGTCAGATACCCTTGGTGGGTTTGTAGAATTTCAAAGAAACGATAAATAATTCCTTCAATAGTACAATTCTGGGAGAAGTGTATTGATAATATAAAAACAATAATAGTAGTCATGTTCAACACACCCACCAAAAATGCTAAGTATGTCCAGCTTTCTTGTCCATACTTTACTCACTCGTCATTGTATTACTTTACTTTACCTTATTTTATTTTATTTTACTTTGCTTTGCTTTACTTTAATAAAAAGTTTACCAAATTTTTTTTCATATTTTCAAAATTTTCTCGTGCTAAAATATTTTATTATTTTATTATTTTGATAAAGTTTAGTTATTAAAAAAGATGGTTTTTTGAGTCTTTTTTGTTATGTTTCAGGTAATTTTTCCCAAAATTTGAGAAAAAAAATTGAGAAATTAGAAAAATTACATTTTTAAAGTACCGTCTAAAGGTGAATCTAGTCTCAAAATTTTGCTGGTCGAAAGTTTGGGTAAAAAATTTCATACGAATACGTGCACACATGAAAAAAATGTGAGAAAATAATTTACATTTTTTTCACATTTTCAAAATTTTTTCGCGCCAAAATATTTTTAATATTATTGTCTATCGATGTTTGAATTATCATAAAGTTTGAATTAAAAAAAGATTGTTTTTAAGACATTTTTGTCAAATTTTATTTAGTTTTCCCCAAATTATGAGAAATCTGTTGAAAATTTCGAAAAATGACTTCCTTAAAGTACCATCTATAGGCAAATCCGGTTTAAAAAAGTTGCGGTTTGGTACTTTTGGACAAGTATTTCTACACGAAAACGTGTACACATAAAAACAGAATGAAAAATGAAAAATAAAAAATAAATAAACATCGTTGGAAAAACACAAGTTTCTTCGCTTCGCTCAGGATATAAAAAATAGCTTTAAGGCATTTCGTATATTTTTGAATAATTTTCCCCAAATTTTGAGAAAACTGTTGAGAGTTTCGAGTAATGACTTCTAAAAATAACCATCTAAAACAAATTCTGATTCAAAAAAATGCTGGTCGAAATTTTAGGACAAGTACGAAAACGTACTTACAGAGAAAAAAAACATCATTGCAAAAACATACTAGCTTCTTTGCTCTTCTCAAAATCTAAAAATTAAGAGGAGATAATTTTAAATAAGTTGGAAAATAAAAAAGCCGATGGGTGTACTTCGCACGACGGGTGGTATTCTCTTGACGGGCGTATTACATTTTAAAGAAACGATAAATCATTTCTTCAGTGAAACGATTCTGAACAAAGGAAGTTAATAATATAAGAAAAAAATAAAATGTTCGAAAAATGTCCAAATTTTTTTTCACATTTTCAAAATTTTCTTGCGCCAAAATCTTTTTTATAGGATTTTCTATCTATGTCTAAATTTCCATAAAATTCTGATCAAAAAATTATGGTTTTCGAGTCGTTTTTGTCAAATTTTGGGTAGTTTTTTCCGAAAAAAAACACTGAAGAATTGAGAAATTCAAAAAATGACCTGTTTAAAGTACAATCTAGAGGCGAATCGGGTTTCAAAAAGTTATT
>JAIPRM010009216.1:0-15049 GCA_025469315.1 Stegophylla sp. TES_Ste_2020
GCGACAAATGTTTCCTGGGCGATTAGTCTCTCTGAAAGGTGACATAGGCTGGCCAGCACGCTCCCCCGATTTAAGCACGTGTGACTTTTTCCTCTGGGGCTACCTTAAGGATAAGGTTTTCAGACATACCATAAAAGACCTTAAACAAAGAATTACACAAGAAATCGAAGCCATACCCATCGAAACGTGCCGAAAATCATACGTAAACTACAGAGAACGTCTAAAAAAGTGTATTGACGCTGATGGCCGCCATCTCAAAGATATTATTTACAAAACATAATTTTAAAAATGGGATTTCTTATTATTGATTTTAATAATACAATCTGTTTTCATCTAAGTTAAACTGTTTGTTATTTGTAGCTTTTCAAAAATCGTCAGTCGGCTGCGCCGCACTACGGATTGATATAGGTAAATATATAGGATACAGGGTTTCAAAATATATTATTATGACGACATGAATCACTCTATGCTCACAAGTTCTTAAAACAAACAATTGTACACAATAAAGTTTCAATAATTCTTATATTTTATAATTTTAAATTAATTGCAATTTTGAGGATGAACTTGAAGCCACATGGAGCAAAACTGTCTGAGAAAAATAATAAATGATATGTTATAACATTTGCATATATATATATATATATCGTAATCTATTACGTATATGAAAAGTGCTTTATTGAAAATAGCTTTAACTGGAAAACATAACAAAAACGAGTATTTTTTTAATTTTTTAATTTTTTTAAAATTTTTTTTTTATAAAAATAAAAAAAACTTTTTAATCATATTTCAAACATATTTTGTTATTTTTTAATAAAAACTACTAAAAAAAAACCGGACATATTTAGCATCATGGGTATTCTTCGAACCTTAGATGGGACACTGTTTATGTGTGTTTTGAATTAAAAAAAAAAAAGTTAAATAATTTCTTCAATATGACGATCCTAAGCGGAGCTTTAGTTTATTCAAGCCAATTTTACTTAAAAATGGTAAAATTGTTAGTGTAACAAAACAAAAAGAATATATTTTCACTTAGCCAGTTTTGTATTTTACTATGAACTAAGAATGGGAAAAAAAATTGTAAAAATTTTTTCGCATATTAAAAATTTTCTCACACCAAAACAACACTCTTTTCTTGTCTATACTTAAATTTCCATGATGTTTTGGTTAAAAAAAAAAGGTTTAAGACGTTTCATTAAATTTCGGGTCATTTTTCTCGAATTTCGGAAAAAGCTATAGAGAATTACTGAAAATAATCTCTCAAGAGTACAATCTAGATGCAAATACTGAATTAAAAATTTTACAGTCAAAACTTTCGAATGAATATTTCCTTGGAAAAAGTAACCGCAGAAAAAAAAATTTAAAAATATATAAACATCAATGTAAAAACACTAGTTTCTTGAATATTATTTATAATACTAGAGGGCAATAATTTTTCGCGGAATGCAGAAAACTAAACGGTTTACTCGAACAGAGGGCGCTTGCAGTGTGTGTGACACTGTGATGCGCATTTCGCACACTCTCTTGCATATTATAATATTATATATTATTATAAAACATAGATTCAGCCGCTCTTCGTTCGTCCTTCTTTCCTCTCCTCTCCCCCTTCCTCACTTTGTCAAACGCTCAATAATCGTTTCTCTCCGTTTTCGTATTATATATAATATATACACACACACACACACACACACATATATATATATATATATACAAGGTGTTTCAATATTATAATATGCGCCAAATGCTTTTGTTCTATAAATAATTTTCAACTTTCTTTTTTTGAAAATTATTCCTATACCATTGCGCTACAATAATAACGTATACATATTTTTAATTATTTAGGACCCAAATTTTCAAATTTGAAATTTTATTCTATTGATTTAGAAAAAATTAAAAATATACATTTTGTGAATCTGATTTTTAGAAGAATATTGGTACTTAAATTTTCTATAATGGTTAATCCATTTATATCGTAAGAGTTTTTTAAATTTTCAAATTATTCAATTATTCACAAACTTAAAAAAAAAAAAATAGTAGAAACTAAATTTGTAGAATAAAATTTAAAATTTGAAAATTTGGGCCCTAAAAAAATAAAATGAAATTTATACGTTTTTGTTGTAGTGCAATAATGTAGTAATAATTAAAAAAAAAAAAAATGATATTATAATATAGAACAAAAGTTATTGCATTTGTCAAATCATATTGAGACAGCCTGTATATAATATACATATATATATACTACTGTATATTATTATTAGACGGTAACTGTAAAGTTTTGTATAAGCGCGCACGCACACAGACACATTAAGCGCAGAGTTTATCGGATTAACGTCGTTGTATTGTCGTCGTAAATAAATAAATACACGTATACGATATTATAATAATACATATATATGATATATATATATACGTGTACAAAACTCTTTATAGGTCATCCGAAGAGGTGTGCGACGATCGAATTCGGGGCCAGGGTTGGGGGTGGGAGACTCGCTATTAACATAATGTGACGGCGGCGACGAAATATAATAATAATAATAATGACGATATTACATTATATTATAACGTAGAAACGGTTTTGTAACGTCATAAATATAAAATAAGGGTTTTGCAGGACACTGTGATGTGCGAGTGGCGGCGACGGTGCAGGTTGCGGCGACGGCGGGCGGGGACGGGGACGGCGATAAACAAGGATTGGGTCGAGGCAATTTTTGAAAAGGGAAATTAGTGTTTTCGGTACAACGGATATTTTCCACGTTTATAACAACACTATTATTATTATTACACGAAAGAACCCAGTGAACGGGCCGGGCGGGGCGCGGCGTACGACTATCTTTCATTTACGCCCGACTTTTCTTATTCCAATTTCCCGAACTGTCTGCCCATGCCGCCGTGCCCCGTTGCAATTGGGCGCGGCGGCAGCGGCAATGGCGGTGAAAAGGCTCATTTTCTGATAACGTTGGAAATCGCCCTCCCTCCCCATCCCGTCCCCCATTCTCATCACACTCCTCGCACCGACAACGGTCACCCCGTATCCCTTCGCCCACCATTACCTCCTCATCCCCCACATCGGAAAACTACCGCCTCGCCGCTCCTCACCAACGACAGTTGTCGGTGTGTCGGTGCGCGCCGCGCGTGTGCACCGGGCGGTCGTGATTACACCATTATGTTTCAACGCTTTCCGAGTTATTGTTATTATTATATTCGCTATATACCCGGAACCACCGGCGGCGGCAGTGTAGTCTGGTAGGAGGGCGGGCGGGCGGGCGGGGAGGCGAAAACGTTTATAACGTATATATTATATAATATATATATATATATATATATTATATACGTTTATTATGTACACACGACTTTGCAGGCGCACAAAAACGATCCTTTTCCACGTTGGCGGCGATGGGGTGGTGCTGCTGGTGGTGGTGGTGGTGGTGGTGCCGGGTACGACGGGTAGTGGCGACGGAGTGTAATGACGTTGTTAGCAAATGAAATGTTACTGCCTTTACCCGCCGCCGCCGCCGACGTCCGCCAGTGATTCTTTCATTTCCGCGCGCGCACACAAAACAAGAGCGCCGCCGCCGCCGCTCGTTGTCGTTTTGCAATTCGTTTCCGAATCGATCCGGTGGTACTCGACAAACGCACACACGTAGACGGCGGCAATGCGCGCGCAGCACACACAATAGCCGCGTACCTTTACACAATAGCCGACGTGGTTTAGAGGAGTTGCGGCGCGGGTGCTATGAGGGTTTTACCGACACCCCGTGGTGGTCGGTTTCCAATCACTAACACCTAACAATTAATTACACACCTAACCTATGTAGAGGTATACATTTACATTATTATAATAAATACTTGCACATAAAATGTATTTTATACGAGCTTTTCATGCGGTCATGTACAAATCGTTACTAAAGCACTTGTTCTTGTTTATTGTACACACAGCCACAGTATGTTTAGACATTTTTTATCCGTTCGAACTTTCACATTATAGGATGGACGGCAACGTTTACCGCGATCTTTTAATGGTATATGGGACAACCCACGTTTTTTCACCGACGACCATTGTACGGATGCTCTACACTAATGTAGTACACAATATTGCAGCAGACTACTTTATATATATATATGCGTATTCGCGAATAAGTTGGGTGTACCTACACGTGCGTCGGCAGATGACTACAAATACAGCATGTAAAGCTAACTGGTAGTGGCGTATTTACATGAAGGTACTTTAAGCACGTGCCTACAGTGACACATATAAAAAAAATGTTAGAAAAATGTTCTAAATTTTTTTTTCACATTTTCAAAATTTTCTTGTGCCAAAATCTTTCTGATAATGATTTTCTATCTATATTTAAATTTTAATGAAATTCGGATCAAAAAATGATGGTTACCGAGTCGTTTTTGTCAAATTTTGGGTAGTTTTTTCCAAAAAAAAAAAAATTAATAATTGAGAAATTCAAAAAATGACCTCTTAAAAGTACAATCTAGAGGCAAATCCAGTTTCAAAAAGTTATTGATCGAAACTTTTGGACAAGTATTTCCATACGAAAAGTTGTACACAGAAAAAAAAATAATAAACATCATTGTAAAAACACTAGTTTCTTCACTTCGTTCAGAATCTAAAATACTTATTTTGGGATGAATATAGAACTTTGAAAATAACTTATCTTTTATGCGTTTTATGTATAAAAATTTGAAATTATCAATATTTTAAGTTGTAAATGTAATGTTAAAAACATATGCAACGTATACACTTGCAGGTGTATATTATATTATATTATAGAGTTTTTTCAATTTTCTAAATGAAAATACGGTCTATTGACTTGTTTTCCCACAGTTTTAATTAAACGGTTCAAAATTCAAATTAACTGAAAATAGATTTGTTTTTATAATTACAAGAACTCATATAACAATGATAATATATTGTCGTCATAAATTGATTGTTTATACTTGAATACACCCATACGCACAATATTTTACACTCATACACGACGATGGTCGTTTATTTATTTTGTCGGCATACGAAAGTTATGAAATTAAAATTTGAAGAAGGACCACTATCGATTAAAATACACTAAAAGGAAAATTTTGACATAGCCGAAGTTTCTTCTAAAGGTTTTTTATCAAAATCCGTCATGCTTTCACGACAACGGTTTCCACGATGTAAATAAAACATTATTGCATATACATTGACATAAAATGTATTTTCATTTCCAAAAACATTGTCCGCATTCAATTACGCGTTCGAATTTAGATCGCTTACGATTTTCCCATCTGTAGATATACGAATCAGAGTTGTGAGAATCATAACAATGCGAATGTTGTAATGGCTGCTTTTCTCTCCCACGAAATAGATGGTGCTAATCATTAAATATATTTTTTGCACGACTGTATTATTAATATTCACGAAATTCATTATTATCATAGGTACCGCGAGGAGGGATGCACTTAGTGATGAGGCACTAGGAATATTCCTCAAAGAACGTTCCTGGGCATAAGGAATATTCTCGAAATTTGTACCTCTCTATGGATAAAAAAAAAAAAATTAATAAATAAATTTCAAAAAAATTGAATGGTGGTGAAAATATTTTATTTTACATAAAATCATCAACGAACTAGTTATTTATTGAATTTTTTTATATAAGTTATATTAGTTAGTTATAAGTGAATGTTTACGGATTATAATATGATACCAAAGAATATAATATTATGACACCTTCTTTTCACGTGGTACGTCACGAGCCTGCTATAGTTGTCGTCGTATTTACCATAAACGTCAGTAAATCAATCAACAGCAGTTTTACTAACGAACTGTAATGTCACACTTGCGCCTGTATACCGTATATGAAGTATATTATAGGCTCGCACAGGTATGACCCGACCCCGTCAATAAGCGTTATCGGCAATCAGGTGGCGGTATAAGATCATATAATATTAATTTCCCCCGGCGTTTTTACCGAACGACTAATGTGCAAATACAAACGACAACATTTTCACTTGTGTAAATAAAAAAATAATAATAAAAATATTTTACCTATTCGAACACGTTTATCGTTATTGGTAATTATTATTATATTTTTCCCGGCCGTAATGGGCACAATGTATAATAGGTTAATTTTATAGTTGAAATTTATAGCTGAATTAAGGTGCTCACACACTGCTGCGGTTGCGGGAGAGGGAGCGGAAGTGGTATTATAATAGTATTAATATTATAATAGTATATAATATTATATAATTATTATAATAGTATTTTAATTGTAATAATGTACTTATTTAATACATTTAAATCTATACAATAGATAGATATTATATAATTTGATTCACTGGAAATAAGTTAATTTGGTCTGTGGTGACACATATTTAATTATTACAATATATTAATAGTATTCTTGGTATAGGTACTCATCTTTATTACTTTTGATAATATTAGTGATTTAAATCTAAAATGCTATAAAATTATCGAAAACATAATTTATGACAGTAGATACTGTAGAACATGACGTGTAGGAAACTTAAAAATAATGGCTATATTCTAGTAATTTATATTAATATATTTAATAATTATATACAAGTCCACAGATATGCACCTTTAATACAACAAATCGATATATATTTATTTAAAAGTTCGATTTTTAGTTACACAATATTACATATATTCATTATAGTATAATTTTTATTAAAATATAATATAAAATCATAGTGTACAATAAATTGTACCGGTCTGCGGGAGCGGTAAAGTAGAACACGCTGCGGTTTTTGAAAAAACCGCGTTGCGATATTTTACCGGACCCGATTTCCCGCTTCTGTGTGTGGACATAATATGCGATTTTGCGTTTAAATATTAATGTACAATTTTAACGCTCCCGCTCCCACAACCGCATCAGTGTGTGCGCACCTTTAGTTGAATTTTATAGTCGTGTAGGTATACATGAACACGACGAGAATTATTAACACAATGATTGAAACAATATAATATTGTTTGTGGAGTAATTTTTAATGATGGTGTTTTTTTTTTTTTTTTTTTTTAGCGTGTTACATTTTATTAAATAGTTATTATTACTACGGTATTGATGTGTTGTAAATATAATTTATAGATATATATTAACAAACGCTGTTTTAGCACAAATTGAAATATCGGTAAAAGTTATTGGATGTTTTCTCCGTGAAATGTTTAATGTTTTTTAGGTATCTGTGTGTGTATAGTGTTATTATACGTATTCGAGTTTCGTTTTATGACGAGCATTCTGATAATGAAATATAATTCCCCGCAGTGAGAGATGAACCCTTTAAACAATCACTGCAGGAGAGATGGTATATAAATGATAAGCGTTCTTTTGAAAACAAAATTATTATAATCAGTTAGTTAAACGTTTTATACGGAAATAAGAGGAGGGACGTAAAACATCAGTGAAGCTATATAAATATATATATATATATATGTGTGTGTGTGTATATAATACATATGATAATATAAAGCATATTCATACGTATATGGTGTATGCATACAATATGCTGTTAGGGTATTATACTCGTAATAGTATGCGTGTATGTTTTGAGATTTTTAATCAATATAAACTTTTATTTTCGCACAAGAAATCGCATATAAAATAATGCTCTCGTTTATTTGATATTAAAAATTGGGTTATTTAATTTTAGGAACCCTTCCAACCATTTGAGCCTTGTACCAATAGACGCGACTACGTTAGAACTTGAAGGATTTATCCCCTCAAAAAAAAAAAAATCCAATAAATGTCCTCCCCTGATTTTCATAAATCTAATAAGATTGATGCTTAATTGAAACTGAATCAAAGAAATACATATTTTAGACCCCCCCTCCACGCAAACTGTCATCCTAATTGAGCCAATGCTTGTACCTATTTGTTAACTATTTTGATCGAATTTTCATATCTACGTAGTTTATGGACAACATTTTTAAAAATAGAACAAAATTATTCCAACAAACATTATGGTGAATAGAAAGTAATTAACATAATCAGTACGATTTTTATAATTAGCCTGATGAAGCTTGGATGTAAATAGTTAATCCTTATTTATTCAAAATAATACATAATGTAAATATTTTAAATCAATTTTTTGGAATTGAAAATGTTTATTTTAAATTTAAAGCATTACTACCTGATCAAATTTTTCAAAATAAGGGATTTATTTCATGAAACCGGCGTTCTTTTTTGTCCTGACCAGGACTTAATAAATAACGGGACAGTGTGCTGAAAAGCGATAATGTCCAGGCTATCCCTAATATAAAAAGTAAAAACTGACGTGTTTACTGCAGAAATCCATTTGGACAATAAGTATAATTTTTCCATGACAATCGAAAATGTTTTTTTAAAGTTATTATTTTGGAACAAATTGGAAAGTTTGATCTGGTTAGACATAATTTTCTAATATAAAACGTTTTACAGCTGTTTTCATTATTTCGATACTCCAATAATTATTGTACTGTAAATTGTCAATAATTCGCGCTTGACATAATTAAAACGATTGGTAATTTCGTCAACATCACTAATATTATCTGTTATAATATAATATTATACTGCACAGCCGTACGTGATGTGCGCATATTATGAAAATCGTTCGAGTTAAAACGACGACCCTTTGACGGACGATATTTGCACAATGCGCACTCCTATCAGCTGTAGGCATCATCATACATTCGTTGTATATCATTATTATTTTATCGATAAAGATAACGTGCCGTGCATTTGAAACAGAACGATGATGGGATACAGTCACTGCAGCAGGCGGTTAACCCCAAAATATTTGCGTACATCTGTTGGAGTTGTCCCAGATTTTAACCGACATCCTGCGGCATGCATCTGAAACGCAGAAGATGACACGTCGAGTCGGGCCAGTGAGAGGTGACAGTGTGTAAGAAAATAAACGATAAGAAAATCAGATACGTCAAAACGGTAAAAAATCGTCACACCCCAGGATGTTTTAAGATGATTTTACTTTGTATGGTAACAAAAGTGGACTCAAACTCAAATTAACTGCATGCTACATACTTAAAATAATAATAATAATAATAATTAGCGGGCCAAATCGTAAATGTCTTCTCTTTTTTGTTTACTTATATATTATGCTCAAAATCGAAATCAAAATGAAGGCAAATATGAAAATAAAATACATTTCTCTTAATAGATTATTACATTTTGACTTTTACTATGTTTACTACTCCTAGAATGATTTCTTTATTTTTGTCTCTGAACTGGACTTGGAACTTGACACCTAGAACATTCGGTGGAAGAATAATAGAATTGATTGAAAGTATGCATAGCTCCGATTTTCTTGAAAACCCCGTTTTTCTCGGTCAATTTTTCGTTTTGCCGGTTTAATACTTGACATTTTAATGAACAAATCACTCGTATGCTCTAATTCAAAATTACACTGGATAGCGAGTATAAAACCATTATGGTCATGGTCAGTGTGACTCAAAAAATGACCCATTTCGTATGTTAAATAACGAGAATAATCTATCCATTTATATAAAAAATAAAACGCTTGAACTTCAATGAAAAAACAATGATTTTCATAGAATAATTATTCTATGATGCTTGAATGCAAAAAAAAAAAAAAATCTTTAATATTTTAACTATTTTTTCGTGCATTTTTGTACAAAACACATTTTTATTGCGGGCCATATCGAAAGAGTTCGCGGGCCTCTTGTGGCTCGAGAATCGCATGCTTGAGATCCTGGTATACAACACTTTAGTTCTGAAGAGAAAAAACTTTGAACTACGAGTAATTATCTTTGAAAATAATTTTTTTGACCACAGAAATTATTTACACGGTACAGTAATTAAAATATCCACTGGTAAACGTACACAGTTCCTTGTAACCTAGGAAAAGAGGGATATTTTCGGTGATAAAACATACTCACCCGACAGCTTCCAAGAGAAATATTAATTATCTGTTGTTTGCATACAGGACAGGTAAGAATAACTCTATTCTGTTCATTTATTTTCAAGTTAAAGTATTATCTGTATAAAAATCTTCCTTCTACAACATTAGCTATATTAATATTTTCATAAGTAATGTTAAACGGACGTTTTTAAATTGTTTATGCGTTCGTTTCTAGTGAAAAGTGACGTTATGAGCTATATTGATGAGCAGTATAAAAATACGAGGTATATATTTAAAACGTCATTGTCATTGATTTCGGTGTAATTGCATTATGTATTGAACAGAAACCAAAATTATATGCACTAAAAACATGTTTAAAATATGCATACGTTTATGAAATTACTTTCATAAAACTATGGAAAATGTTTATAATAAGGAAAATATTCAAGTGAGTCAAATATGAAAACAAGTTTAAAACTGAATAAACAAAATGGATTTACAGATTTGAATAAAATTGTTTTACATTAAATAATTAATTGAATTGATGATTATTGGTAAATTATTTACGGAATTTGTCGACGTTCAAAACGAAAAACCCGCCCTTAAATGTAATATCCAGCGCTATATGCGCACGCAAACGAATACAATCAATGTGGTTAGGGTCCCAACGTCACTCCAAACTCTATACGCGTATTGTAGTGTTATGTGTTATTGCAGTCTATACGTTTGCTTGCGCGCGATATCGTGATAATACACGTCATATTGCACGCGCCGCTCGTATGAGACGGAGAGAATAAAAATCACGTATAATCGTCGCGTGAAACGCGTTTTTATCAGTTTTCGGATGACTTACTGTCACGGGGAACGAGACAGGAGGCTGCGCGGTGGTTATCTGCAGTGAGCGCGTGCACGTGTGGCCCACACATACACCACCACATATATATTCTGTAATATATGTTGTTATATATATTATTATAATATGTGTGTTAAGGGTAGTTTCGGGAGGCTGATATATGGGGTAATGTCGTGACGGTATATGATTTCGTACATTACCCGCGTAGGCGAGATCATATTGACCAATCGTAGAATAATGACTTTTTAACATTAATTTACGATAATCTATGTGTTAATAACTGAGAGAATAATGCGCATATAGGAAATAATTAAAAAGTAACTCGATAATATTATTATACAACGCTTAATAAGTAATTAGAAAAACTGTCTGGGCTGACGTCCTGTTTACTATTCGTAATTCCATACTATTACACGATTTATTCTATATTTAAAATTTGTTAACCTTTTATGTATATAATAATAGTCTGTAAAAAACGGAACAAATTAAATATTATATTAGCACTAAATTGAATGAAGTGTCAACAATATTTCCCGTGACTACGTACTCATAATAATAACAATAATCAAAAATATGTTAAAAAGATTAATATCTACATGGTAACCAATCAAAAATCGTAACTATTTTTTTTTTTAGAATATTCTATCAGGTCGACTATGTACTTGTCTTTGGAGACAGGTGAAAGAAAAGACAAATGCATGGGCGTGTATGATGGGGAAATTAGGTGACTATTATAATGTCTAAACTAATGCTTATAGATTTAGAAAACTTCTTTCAACTATAAAAATACATGTAATATTTTGTTTATTGTAAAAATTGCGTCAATATATATATATATATATAATTTTTTGCAACGTTCTAGAACCTATGTATTATTTCATTAATTTGTAGGGCTACAACATTTATTAATGATAAGGTGATAACGAAATTACAATATACTAGTGCACGATGGTAGAATGAACTAGAAAGAAATATTTCAAACCTATGCATCTAATCTTGCAACTGAATTATATGTTTTCGACCCTTCCAAATCGAATACAAACATGGAATTTTGAATTGTAAAAAGTTGAAAAACAAAATCAGATCCTCCACACATATTTGACATTGGATACAATTGCACACATAACTTTGACGCGAACGTGTCAACCTTCGATATATTATTATGTCGAAGAGATCATGTGATTTACATTAAGTCCGAAAAATATGGAATTTAAAAAGTTTAAATCCGCCGGGATTTAAAGGACATATTTTTACGTTTCAGGTGTACTGAAATATAAACGATACTGTATTTTAGTTGAAAGTTTGTTGCTGTTTTGATGCATCACTTTATGGTACTATTCTGTTTCGTCACGGCATTTGATATATATATATATATATATGCAGTCTCGCGCGGTCCGTGGTACCTATTTTAATAACGATAAGACGAGTTTATGTGTCTTGTTTGTCGATTCGCTAGTCAACGACAAAATACATAAGCACTTAATCACACGCATTTATAACCTTAAAAACAACAAATTCAAGACAAATGTATTCAATTGATGTTACACGCGCTTCTCAATTCATTGCGTCTGTAGATTCGCGTAGGTAAATAAACGTAATATTATTATATGATGCGATGGTCTTTCTCTCTCTCTCTTTTAGAATAGCTAACACGAGCAAAACGGAAGCTGTGAGAAAACAGATGATGTGTTTATCTGTAAACTCGTCGCAACTCATAATTGGACATCAGCCGCTCGCACACACAATAATAATAAATGTATATTGTATGTATAATATTATATATATATAGGTATATATCACGAAGGGTATTCCGTACTTGTCGTTATTCGATCGTATATACCTATCGTACTTACATATTACAGTATTATTGCCGGCTATTATATAGATAATTGCTGGCGTATATAAGTTTTCTCCGTAAGTTGTTTTTTATTTATTTATTTTTTATTTTTTTATTGCGGTTTTCACATAATATTATTACTGTATACGCTTAATGTATTATTATTTTTATTGTCACCGTTATTATTATCATCGTCACAACAAATGACGCGGCTAATTACTGCTGCCCAGAACGACGTCTGCTGCGCGTCGGTCTCGTCAGAGCGAATCCGTAAAGCCATTCTCCGGAATCCACTGTCCCGCAACAGTCGTCGCTACTCTCTTTGTTTACCGATTTTTTTCTCTTTTTTCATCTCTTACTGCACACGCTGCGGCCGATACAGACGTATACGCGTATATGCGGCGTATACGCGCGGCGATCATGGGGTCAATTCATATTTTAGTAATAATAATATAGTAAAATATATTATAAAAACGCGTAAAAAAAGCCAATGCCATTCAAGGCGTGAGAGAATATTTTGGATGATATATCATTACAACGTGTGTATTATACTGTAATACATATTTCCACTCAACTTGACGTTTTCATATATCCCAGATATTATTATTATTATTATTATTATCGTTATTATCATAATCGCGTATCGTCCGCGCACGACGAGTGTGTAACAGGTGCGTGCGTCCCGCTGCAGTGTTGATATTGGTGTGGTTTCTCAACAGCACGGTATAGGTGATGACAAACGCGGCGGCGGCGTCATTAATTTTTTTTTTTTTATTTCATACAACAATATAATAAAAATAATAATAATAATAATAATAATAAAAAAAAAACAAGTTCTCCTCTGCGCGCGTATATACATAATATGCATAATATAATATGAATGGGGGGGGCCGTGGTGTGCAGCCCCGTGGAGGAATTCCGTTGAATTATACGTGTATAAAGGTCGTAGTAGTCGTTCGCGTTCATTGACGGCGGCGGCCGGGTCACAATGAAATTTCATTTATGAAAGCCGATCTCCCGTGAGAGATTCTTAACACGGTTTTATATTTAGTTACACTCAAAATATTAAGTGTCCTCCCCCACGCGCGCGCGCGCGTTACGATACACACACACACGCACACTAAATACGGGTGTACCCATACGAAAATTCGTACATTGTGTGCGTCCGACGTCGGTTATATATCATATTTTTTTTTTTTTTTTTTACTTAACAGTCATTCTTCTGCGCGTAACGTCTTCTATATTTTATGATATCATATAAGGGTGCACATCACGCATTCCGCCGTCGCCGCCCCGAGTCTGTATACGATATAATATTATTATACACCTATGAATGTACATTACGTGTTGTAGTGAGCACCGGGGCGATACCGCCGTATTATATATAATAATAATAATAATAATATGTCGTATATATATATGCGGCACGGTGAACATTACAATAATATGTTTTAATAGTCGCATATAATACACATTTTTTTATATTGTTCATCGTGCAGCGTACGCGTCAGTATTGTACAATGATGGTGATGATAATAATAATAATATGGTGTACAGGCGAATGGTCGTTAAAAAAAAAAAATCCTAATAACTAGGTGCACTTATATGGCCGCGGAATATCCATATTACCTTAACTGCGCAAAAAAATCCGTACAATGCGATCAAATCGTAAAAATTATATTAATACGATATTTTTATTATATTATGTGACGGCTCGAACGAAAATTATTATCGTCACAATAATAAAAGTCGGCCGATACGTGGTGGCGAAACGCGGGCGTAAATCACGCGTCTGCTAAAAACGGGTGAGTTCTCGGCGCGACAAACGTGTATTATTATTAAAATTATAATATAAGCCAGGGATAAACGTTTCGATTACGCGCGTTTATAGTGCGGATATCATTCCAGTGTGTAACTCTGCGCGATTATTCCGCAATCCGCGTATCACGATATTATGTGACGGTATAAATATACCTTATTACCTTTACATGATATTACCGATTATCTCTCTCTCTCTCTCTCTGCAGTATTCAATCTAATCATTGGTTTGCAGCAATTTCCATGCTTCTCTATCACTAGCTTTTCTCTTCAGTTCTTGGTATGAGTTACATCCTTGATCTTCCATTATCTGACTTGTGTATTGCAATCTTGGTCTTCCCCTATGGTTTTTTTCCGTCGATTACACCTTCTAAGATTAGTAATAGCAGCCCATCATGTCTTAAAATATGACCTATTAATTCGTTTCGTCTTTTCTGTATACTCTTCCACATTGATTTCCTCTCCGATACCTTTTCTAAAACTTCTTCATTAGTGATTCTATCAGCCCCAGTTTATCTTTTGCATCCTCCTGTAACACCACATTTCGAATGCCTCTTATTCTTCTCATTTCTTCTCTTGCAATAGTCCATGTTTCACATCCATATAACATAATGCTCCAGATGTACGTTTTTAGCAGATTCTTCCTGATATTGAGGTCAATGCTTTTTGAGGTAAAAATATTT
>JAIPRM010009217.1:0-15049 GCA_025469315.1 Stegophylla sp. TES_Ste_2020
TGTTCAGAATCGTTTTACTGAAGAAATGATTTATCGTTTCTTTAAAATTTAATACGCCCGTCAAGAGAATACCACCCGTCGTGCGAAGTACACCCATCGTGCGAAGTATGTCCGGCTTTTTAAATTTTCAACGTTGGGAATCACCATGACAAAATATCCGCTCAGAATCATTTTATTTAAGAAATAAATTATCGTTTCTTTAAAATTTAACCACATATACCAAGTCTCACCTGAGGAGCAAAGAATACTGATTGTGCGAAGTATGTCCGGCTTTTATTTTGAACATAATTAAATTTAAAAGAACATATCATATTAATTTTTCAATAACTCTAATATCAGTTATATAATTTTTGGGTTTTTTTTTTAGTATTTTTTACGATCATTTTTGGTACTTAAGTCATTAACGTCTTATCTCCGATTATTATGTAAGTTGTACCAGAATGGTTAAAACTAAATTTAATCTAGATATTTTCTAAACTCGGTTTAAAACTAAAATATGCGTTTTATAAAACTAGTTTAACACTTATACCTAATTAAAAAAATAGTTTAGTTATATCACCGACTTTCATGGTTTAAACTAGATTTAGCAATATTTTTACTAATATTATCCATATATTTTGACAGTCATGGTACTGATAATATTTTGTGACAAAATTATTACTAGTATGATTTATATAAAATAATTTTTAAACGTTTTAATAATCGTTAATCATATATTTTTTAAATAAATAACAAAATAGTTTCTGAAAAAAATTATTTTGTTCAACTCATAAACTTGATTGTCAATGAAAATCGAGTAGATACCAATTATAGTAATGAAGCAGTGTCCAGATTATTTTCAATGTATTCATGATTTTGAGTTTGTTGAGAGATTTCACCTGTCAAAATCAGCTGTATTGCATGTATATGATCTGATTTAACGAGAAATCAGTTATCGAACAGACAGGTAATTAAATTTATATTCAACGATTTTCTTAGTACGTATTTCTTTACGCACATTACCTCCAGTGCTTGAATTGGAAAAAAAGGGGATGCGACGATGCGTAATTAGTTAAAAAATAATAATAATAAGCGACCTCGAAAATTCTTTATGTCTCATAAATCCATGAAGGAGTGCTTTATTCCCTCTCCTAAACAACTATGCAACAATTTCAATAATTTATTCAAATTAAGTATAAATGACTATTTCTTTCCATATATAAAAATTGTTTACATTTATAATTACAGCATTGAAATTTTACCTATATAAAAATAATTTATAACTCGATTTAGGTGAATTAAATTTAATTCATATTCATTAAACAACGGAATTGCTAGTGTTACCAATAATTATTTTGGAAAACCCTCAATCTGATAATAAAAAAAGACTAGAAAAAGACCAAAATATCATTTTACTTTACCCATTTTTTGATAAACTAAAACTTAAATAATTGCAACTATATTTACTTTGAAGGTTTAAATAAAATAACAGATTTTAATAAACAAATAATGAATATTTTATTTCAAAATAAATAGTAACTTAAAATAATAGATTATACATAATAAAGCGATAATAATTATTATAATGGGTGTTTACGATTGGAAGTCTCATTGTATGGTTGAATGTAACGAGTCAAAAAGTGTGGCGCTCGCTGAATGCTGGTAGTAACTAAATGTATTCTACAAATAAACCACAGATATGCATGTGAAAAAACGCATTGAATTTTATTTATATCAATAATCGATATAAAAATTACAAATTTCGATTATTTTGGCTTTAGTACAAAAATTAAAATTTTTAGTTTTCATAAGCTACTTAAATAATAAAAATGAGTCCTTAACACATTTTTGAACCTGCAAGGAAAAAAAAGTAGTGACAAAAACCGTTTAAATTCTTAACCCAACTACAATTCTAAGTTAATAAATATACGATTAATGTATGAATATTAATATATGATTAATTCATATACAGACACAATTAATTACGAGTAATAAAATGAAAAAGTTGGATTTTTATAATTTCAATGACAATAAATTATTAGTGTTAAGGTATTAACCATTTTAAATTGTTGACGTTACTATATATATTATTTAAAAATTGTTATGAATGGTGTGATGTTAAACATTTAGTTGTAGTTGAATAAAACTATTTTTATAGTTTACATTCAGGGGCGTAATTAAGGGAGGTGATGCCCTCCAAGGGGGATAGATACCCTCCAAGCCGTTTATATTCTGAGTGAAACGATGAATGTATAATTAGTTTTCAAATGAAGTAGTCTCTTTTGATATGTATGTTATCACTTTTTTGGATAATACTAAATTACATAATATGGTCTAAAAGTTAGTTACTCAATAGATCAGACATTTTTTCAAGTTTTTACTCAAAAAAAGTAATTTTTCTTGTATCTTTAAAACTCTTATCTTCCTTACACTTAGAAAACTAAGTGTAAGGAAAAACTAGCGAAAAGTTGAACAAAAAAGTAAAATCTTTTGTGGACGTGATTTTCATAAAATTATTTTACAAAATTTAGCTGTAAATATAAAAATAATGGTGCTGAGAAATCTAAATTATCCTGAAATATCATAATTACTTTCAAAATGACATTACTACTTTTGGACTGAGTATGAAGCTTTAAAAATATTGGAAATATCTCGATTTTATTTAATTAAACTTTAAATTTTAAGCATAAAGTAATATGGTTTTACTAACAGGCAATAGCACAGAAAAAGAAGCGAACAAAAATTAGTTTTTTTTCAGTCTCATTCAGAAATAAAGTATCAACGAAAATCATTGTTTTCACTTAAAATATTGATTTTTCTTTATTAAAACCTATAACATTTTAAATAATTTATTCGGCACACATTTTTCACCAATAGACACACAAAATATTTTCCTATCTACGATTTATGTTTCATCAAAATTATCTCGATGAATAAACACCTGTTTAACGTTGAAATTTCGGCTCAAATGACTGTTTCGCGTAGTACGTGGAATTTTTTTTTATTTTTATTGCATATAATTTGTAATTTTTGGTTATATGATCTTAAATTTTTATTCAAGTATCTCTATGTGTTACCTTACCCCCAGAAAATTTGATCTAGTTTTAAAACTGTTACTATGCCCTATTTATTATTAATATATTATTAATACTTAATTTATTTAACAGTTGTAAAATTTTTTTCTAAAATACGGATAGCCCCTCCTAGTACAAAATCCTAATTACGCCACTGGTTACAGTCAATATTAAATTATAGTTGATTTGACTATTTTTACGGTTACACTGACTAAAAATGGAAAATAAGGGAGGGGGATGTAAAAATTTAGAGTGTGGAATACAATAATCCACTCGAACGGACCCGGAAGTTTTGGCTTATCCGTCTTGGTGTAGTACCGTTTTGGCATAAGGTTATTTTAGCATTTTGAAATTTTATGTAATCAGTTATAAAATTGTTATAAATTTTGTTTACTTATCAGTTTTAATGGACAATAGCTCAAATAAGGAGCATTTGTAGTCGAGAAATATTCACCAAAATAGTCAAGTTTTAATCGACAATGGCGAAAGTAAAGAATAGGTATTCGCTGACGAGAAATATTTGTCCGTAAAGGATATATTATGTTTATGTATATTCATGTCGAGAAAAAAATACATAAAATTGTAGATGATCACAACAATCGCATCATCAGTTGTTTTTTAAGGGGCACAGTCTACAATAAAAGTTTCTACTACATTCAACTATATTTTTTTATATTAATTATATTTGTTATTGAAATTTAAAATGTTTGTATTTTGTACTCCAAAGCTCCCTCACGCCAAAACGGTCCAACGATAAGGCTAAAATATTTTACGCCGAAGTGGTCACGCTAAGACGATCTTGCCAATGTGGCTACGCCAAGGGCCAAGATATTGACTTTGATCGCCACTCAAACCATTGACTTCCTCCTCTATCTTCTACTTATAAGTCCTAATTCCTAATCCATCGACCTACAATCCTATTAATAAACACTATTGGAAAACGACTGTTTAAACAAATGCCTTCTATTTTTATACCTACTATAAACTCAATATTATTATAGCAATACATTTCTTTGTTATTATCACGGACCAAGATATTAACTGTTATCATGGTGTTATCAGTTCAAGGATATTATATTATGAATTTTCATTCTATATCAATTTACATACCAACAAATCTATAAACAATCAATAAAAAAATTAAGTAATAGGTATAATAAATATATATTAAAATATCAAATGTTTTAAATTTTTTCATAATACAGGATATAATTATATATAATTTAATTATTACTTATACTGCATCCTACTCAGCATACTATATTATTACTTAGATTTCTAAAAACGTGTTCACTCGTAAAATTTTGTCGCACCTATACAACTGCCCATTTGCCACTTTCCCATTAATTAGAGACTCAGAATTATATTAGGTATTTAAATTTAAATTGCTTTACAATTTTAGATTCTGAACGAAGTGAAGAAACTAGTGTTTTTACAATGATGTTTATTTTTTTTTCTGTATACAACTTTTCGTATGGAAATACTTATCCAAAAGTCTCGATTAGTAACTTTTTGAAACCGGATTTGGGTCTAGATTGTATTTTAGAGATGTAATTTTTTTAATTTCTCAATTATTCATTTTTTTTTTTTTTTTTTTTTTTGGAAAAAAACTACCCAAAATTTGACAAAAACGAATCGGAAACCATTATTTTTTGATCCGAACTATATGAAAATTTAAACATAGATAGAAAATAATATAAGAAAGATTTTGGCGTAAGAAAATTTTGGAAATGTGAAAAAAAAATTTTGGACATTTTTCTAACATTTTTTTTTCTCATTTATTTTTTGTATCATTAACTTCCCTCGTTCAGAAACGTTTTATTGAAGAAATGATTTATCGTTTCTTTAAAATTAAATACACCCTTCTAGAGAATCCCACCCATCGTGCGAAGTATGTCCGGCTTATTATGAATATATAGGCACTTAATATTTAAATGATAAACGCATAATATTGCTTTTATAACGTTTTAATTTATAAAAAAAGTTTTGATTAAAGTTTGCATTATGTTTATCAATTAATATTTCTCAAAAGGTACACAAAGAGGAAGTCATAGCCGCATTTGTTGTCTCCATTAATTTAATGAATAATAATGCGAAATCACCCATCGCAGAACATAAGTTGTGGTGTTTAAGTTGATTTTAGAGTTAAAATATAAAAGAAAAATATTTTCGAAGACATGTCTTTTTGTTTTTGTAAAAAATCTTCCATCAAAGTTATTACAAAGATTCGAATATTAGATTTGTTTGAATAGCTAACTTATCTGCTAATATCATTATTTTACAAAAATTATATAATACTCATTCGAAAATGTTTTTCTCTCTTCAGTATATAGGTTTGTGCTCTAAAATCAACTTAAACGACACAATCGATGTAATGAACAGCTCAATTTTGCCATATTGTTAGTTAGATAGACGATGACAACAAATGCAAATACGAAGTGCTGATGTTCTTCCTATTAAATAAATAATTATTACAATATTTAGGTATTAAGTACCTACTAAAAAATATAAAAGACAAATTTTATTGCGATTTGTCACTAAATTAAGTATTACGTAGACCTACAGCAGTTGAATTACGTAATTAGTGCTGGGGGGGAGGGGGGGAGTTGTCACATGCTGTGTTGGCAAGCGAATTTTGATAATATCAAATTATAGAACGCAGTTTACAGTAAGTCATATTAATATAATTACAATCATCAAATTAGATCTTCCTCAAATCTGACGGGCACGTCAGCACGTTTGCCCCCAAACGATTAACCTAGGAAGTTTGCGTTCTATATTATTTAGAATAGGTATATCTATGAAATACGTATTTATATACACGTGCCGCGCGTCATGGAATCCCGGTTTGACAGGCACGTGTACACGTACTTGTCATCTACAAAACCACAAACTATTAATCTAAGACGTCTAGCTCCATACCATAGAAATTATATGCATATACGAGTAAAATAACATAAAATATACAATTATCCCTTTAAAACAATAATATTTGTGTCTAAAATCCATTCAAAACTGGTATTAATGTATAGATTTGCCACTTTGACGAATTAGAAGTATTTTGTTGGGTTTAATTTAACAAATGACCTACTTTGGAAAGCAGTGGCGCAACCAAGGGAGGTGTTTTAGCTGTCTGGACACCACCCTTAAACCATATTTATGGAAATTCTATCAATGAACATCAAAAAAAATTCCTTTTATCTATAAAATAATTATAACCTCAATTAATTCAGAAATAAATTTAAAACATGCTTTAAAAATTCATATTGTTGAATATGCTAAATTTTATTTATCTACAAATAACGTTATAGAAAAAAAGAAAACACACAAATTTGTAAACCTAATACATTCCTTGCTATCGCTCAGAATCTAAAATGTTAACTTGTAGAAAAGTCAGTTATATTTTGCTATATGAAATTTTTAATTAATGAACTCTCGTAAAGTGTCCATTAACACTGATTATAATTTTATATTTAAATAATTATAGTAGACATTTATAGGTGGACACCCTCCTTGAAAAAATCCTAGTTGCGCCACTATTGGAAAGTGTTCAAAAATCTATCCCACTTCTTATCGAAAAAAACCAAAATAATTTAAACTTAAAAACTGGATGAAGATAATTCATTTGATGAATTCAGTCATACAGAACAAGTTTTTAAATCTCGAAATCATAAATGGAAAAAAAATCAACTTAGGAGGAAGTGAATTTGTGTGAAATATTTAAATATATTAAAGCTCATAACATTGACACAACTAACATAATATCAGCCAAATTATAGAATATGCTTTGGCGACGTCGAGTAAGAAAGTAGAAAGTATTTTTTCAACTATTATTGTGTTTTGGACAAAAAAATCGTTTTTGGTTGAAACAATCAAATCAATTATTATTGTGGAAACATACTTTAAATTCTATTCTTGCAATGAATTGTACATATTTTATTCAAAGAAACTAAATTATTCAATGTGATCAGTTCAGTGTACACAAAAGTACCAGAAGAACAAATTTACCAACCACCGTCATCAAAATAAATATTTTTTATGTTTTTGTGTATATTATATAAAATATATATATTTTATTCATATTTCAAAATCGTTATACAGCACACATTTTATCTGAATTTTATATTATTCTATGTATTTAATTAGGTAACTTATGAAATATAAATATAATATGTTTGCATAATCTCAATTCTTAATTAATTCACAATCAATATCAAAATAAATTGTTTCTAAGTATTTAAAACTACGTGTACATAACATTTTTTTTTTTTTTTTTATCTCAAAGGGCAATGGGTTAAGTGTCCCGTATTTTTATTTTATTTTTATGGTTAGCCTATTTTAAACAAAGTTTAGATAAACTAGACTACCACAACTGGCAATTATACTTATTATCACTATTATTATTATTTATATATACACGTCTTCGTATAGAAATTGTCGTCCAAAATAATCAACCAGAAAATTTTTTAATCAAATTTTATCTCTTGAAGGTTAGTTTTCGAAATTCTCAATTGTTTTTCCAAAATTTGGAAAAAGGACCCACAATATTACAAAAAAACTCCTTTTAACCCTTTTTTTTTAACCCAAACTTTTACTAAAAATTTCATAGATAGAAAATTATATAAAAAATATTTTGGTGAAAGAAAAGTATAATACGTGAATTTTTTTTTTCATTTTCTTCTAACACATTTTTCTCGTCTGATATTTTTTTTTTTCGTGTTTTCGGTTAATAATAAGATATAAATCAGGATGAATAAAAATAAATTTTTTTGTAATTAATTTTTAATTTTTTTATAATTTTCTTCTATATACTGAAACTTTGCTCAGAATCGTTTTGTTGAAGAAATGATGTTTAGTTTCTTTAAAATGTAACACACCCACCGAATATTCCAACATTTTTAGAATACCTATGTTGTGAAGTTTTTTATTAGGTACTGTATTTATTTATATATTTACATTTAACTGTTCTATGAATGACTATTTATTAAAAAATTAAGGCCATTCCAGTCGGTCATTATCTGTCTTTGTCTATCACACGCACAACATAGGATTATAATAGACGTGTTCTATTGACAACAATATCGATTAATTTAGTGAATTGATAAGAATTCTGAAAGCAAATTTGAATTAGGCATAAAGTCTACCAAAAAACGGTCAGGACCCTTTTTGAAATTTATTTTTAATTTTTTTCTAATGATTAATTAAATTTTTTAGATCAGTTTTTTTTTAAGTTTGGGACTGATATTCCAAAAACTTATCTGACTGTTCCGTTGTAGACTTTATGCTAAAATTCAAATTTGTTTTCAGAATTCTTATCGATTTTTTTAGATTAATCAGTATATTGTCAATAGAACACGTCTATTATAATCCTACGTTGTGCGTGTGATAGACAAAGACAGATAATGATCGACCGGAATCGCCTTAAACGAACATTGTAAGTTAGGGTGGCCATTTTTGTAAATATAAAAAACGGGACAAATAATTTTGGTTGAACTCTGAAAAAATACAATGAAAAAATTACCAAATAATTTTTTCATTTTAACATGTCTTTAAAATAACAATTAGGTACATTTTTTGAGGTACACTTTGAAAAACAATCCATATTTGTTGTGACTTTGAAAAAATTGGTCGATATCTTAGCTGGTTTTTATTGGGATTTATTATAATCATTATGATTGATAATTATGATTTATAATTTTGTCATGATTTTTTAAACTTTTGTAATTTGGTAATCGTGTTGAAATATAACAGAAAATGTTCACAAGGAATATTTTTTCTAATTATCATTACTATAATTGTAGGAACAATAAGCCTATTTTTTCTTTCCGTAATCAGTACCTACATAATATACTGTCTATTGCTGAATTGATTTCAGAATTTACCCATACATTTTTGCTTTCAAATATCGTTCTTGAATTCTTAAACTCATTTTTTGATCGTTTCCTACCAGCATTTAATAATCTAAATTTGGTACCAATTATAATCGTTTTCCAAAATTGAAGTAAGTTAGTGAGATTATTGATGTCTGGTAAAATGTTTGTTATATAAAATGAAAATACGTCTGAAGTTTCACCTTTAATATATGTTAATTCCAACGAATTTATTTTGGTGTTTGTTTTTTAAGATCGACAACTTAATTTTGATTTCATTGTGAAACTGTAGGATTATAATATATTTATTATTATTATTTTTTTTTTATTTTCATGCATAATATGGTATAACGGGATCACCACCTGAAAACGGGACAAAAAGCGTCCCGTTCGAAGTTTTTCGGGACAAGGGGACATGATTGTTAAAAAAAGGACAACCCCGTTTTAAACGGGACGTATGATCATCCTATTGTAACTTGTAAGTACTTTAGGACCCTCCAAAAATTAAATTTCAAACAGTACCAGTCATCCACATATTAAAATTGTATTATAATTTCCATAGACCGCACCTCACGTAGTCCGATAATTAATTTCCATTTAATTTCCCCTGTTTTGGTTATTAGCGGTGATAACAATCAGTGGCGTTCTCAGAATATTTCAATGGAGGGGGATGAAATTTTTTTTTAGAAAATAAGCAACAGTTATTTCATCGCACAACTCTAATATTATTATAATATTGAATATTAATATAATAGTATTATATAATATCATCAAGTCATATTTATTGTAATTTTTATTAAAATTGTAAACATTTTATAATGACAATGACAATTAATCCAAATTAAACTATCGATTTTTTTTTGAATTTTTATCAGTTGAATCAAGTACATCTTCGAGATCAATAGACATGATAAATTTCCAAATGCTGTACTTAACTCAAAATTGATTAAATATTTTTGAAATTTTGAAGAAAAATTTTTGTTACCATATTTATGGTTGGTGAAGGTTTTAAGTTACTTACTGCGTTATTTTTGAAATTATGTTAAAAAGTAATTTTCGATTTCACGAAAATTTCAGTAATTGCATATTTTGCCGTTTTTTCGACAGATTTTCCACGATTTTGGAAAAAAGTATTGAGAAATTTTAAAAATCACCTCTATAAAGTACCATCTGAGTATGATTTCAGGTCTATAAAGTTACTGATCGAAATTTTTGGACAAGTATTTCTATACGAAAAAATGTTTACAGAAAGAGAAAAAGAAAAGAAAAAAGAAATATCACTGTAAAATTATAAGCTTTTTCGCTTTGCTCAGAATCTAAAAAATTCATCTTGGGAGGGGATCTATCCCCCATATCCCTCCCCCCCCCCGTGAGAATGCCCATGATAACAATGTTTACTTGAATCCTTTTACAATATTACTGTGTGGAAAATGGCAGCGCGCGAACCGCTGGCCTCGTATAAAATGGTTCTGTACGCGACTTCGCACGATCGGTCCGCAAATAGATCGATGTCCAGAAGTGACGTTTTTTGAATTAGGAAAATTCTCGAAAAACCTCTTCGTTTCGTTTCTGCGAACGTTGTTCACGTGGTTCCCCGAAAAGAAACGCGCCGGGAAAGGAGTCGGAGACGTGAGCCATTCGTGCGTGATTCGCTTCTACATTCTGCGTTCCACTAAGATTTACTCGTTTCGATTAAACCCTGAATATAACGTGTACATTTAATTTTTATATACTCGTATTTACGATTTTCAATCATTTTTGAGACCACGTTATTTGAAAATTTTGAAATTTTTATAAAGATATTTTTAGTTTTTGTGTGGAGCGAAGAAATGAGTTTTTTTACAATGATATTTATTTTTATTTTTTCTGTGAACACTTTTTCGTACGGAAATACTTGACTAAAAGTCTCGACCAGCCACTCTATGACCGGATATGGCCTCAGAATTTGCACTTTAAAGAGGTCATTTTTCGAAATTCTCAATTATTTTCTCAAAACTTGGGAAGATCTACACAAAATTTGACCAAAAAAGACTGGGAAACTAAATTTAAAAGTAGATAGACAATGTTATGAGAAACATTTTGTCTTAAATAAACCGATGCTCCACTCAGAATCGTTTTGTTGAAAAATTATTTACTGTTTCTTTAAAATTCAATACACCCATGAGAGAATTCCACTCGAGGTGCGAAATACACACTTTTGAGTTTTAATTTTCCTCGGGACTCAAGTGATTGCCTAACTAATACTATTAGACAGCCTAATACAGTGGTTCTCAGCGGGAGTAATAACGCCCCCCCCAGTGGGCGGTGAAGAGGTTCTGAGGGGGAGGGGGGTGAGCAATCCTTGGGCGATAGGGTGGTGTGTGTTGAGCATAATATATATTTACAATTAAAGGTAAAATATTAAAGAGAAATAAAAAATGAAATACAGATACTCCGCTGAAAGACGCTCTATGGCTGCAATTGTGTTTTTTCTGAATGTTTTCAATAAACATTGAAACAGCAGATTAACAGATTCAAGAATTGATTGAACATTCCACTAATGAGATATGAAAAGCCAGCTCAGCTTCATGAATACCAATTATACACATGTATTTTCTATTAAGTTTTCAGTTATATACTTTTCAAGTAATACACAATTTTTATTTATTTATTTTTTGAAAAATATTTTGCTCTTCAGGGGGGCAGTGACTTTAAAAAGGTTGAGAATCACTTGCCCAATACTTAGTCGATCGCCTATAATAATTGCAAGCAATGGCATTAGAGTTTCAAACTTCGTATATAAAATTTTTATTTCCAAATCCGGTAGACGTTTGTGTCTCGTCGTTCCGATGAAAACGCTATAAATTTCAAATCCGACTTGTCCGTAGCGACGTCGTCGATGGAAAATATAAGTGTTTTTCCCGATAATATGACTCCGTACATGGGGTACTACGCACATTAAACGCACGGTAAATATAATATTATATTAAATGTAAGTAGCGAAGGGAAATTCGATAAATATTTCAAAAATAGCATTTATACAAAATATACACGTGTCGTTCGCAGAATCGACGGGCGGTTAGCGTTCCACGGGGTGGCCATGATCCGACCCCGGGAAAACGTAATACAAACAAAATATTATATTACTTAATATTTTATACGCAATATCATTATGTTCGGAGATATGCGTTTTTCGGGAAAACCCTGAACTTTCTATTACACAGTCGATTCACGGATTTTCGAAACTACGAGTGGGTTTAGGACGCAAACAACAGACGTGTAGGGTTACCGCGAGTGCATTGTTCCGGGGCACTTGACGAAATTTTTATCCGGAAATCCGTTGAGTTCAAAAGTTCAAAGTTCGTATGGACGACAACTAACGAAGCCGACAACAATATTAATTTCAATTTCGTTCGGTGTATTCGACGAACTCGGACTTTATTTCCAAAGTTCGTTCGGCTTCGAATTCAAAACGCGTAACGTATTTAATTCGTTCGTTCCGAAAGGAATATGAGAATAAAAAATTATTATTTACAATAAGAATATTGAAGACCTACTTTGAAAATGTACTGAAAAGTAAAAAGTTAATAACTAACTATTTCAATACTTGCACGAAACAAGCGTTACAGGATAATATACAAAATTATTAATACTTAAAAATATTTACAACATCCAATCAGTTATTTTTAGGCAGTCTGTATCGGTGGAGGCAAGTTTATGCAAGAGCGCCGCCGTCGTGTTGTCCGCAGTAGCACCGAAATCAATTTAAAAAGATATTGCAGGTTTAAAAAGTCTACTAACCCACCACAATTTTTCTGTACGTACCTATGGAAGATCCCCTCCCCCCTCTGAAACAAAATATATTGCTATTATTTTTTTTAAGAAGTTCCATGAAGATTTACACTGTTCAATAACTTCTACTGACCAATTTCACTTCCAATCCCATCTTTTTCGTATTGAAACCCAGTGACAAATTTGGATATAATGAAAGTAAAACAGAAAGCACGATTATTAATAGAATAATTTAAATAATAACACAACGAAGCATGATTACAACTAGGGTAAAGGACTTGTAGCTCTGAAAAAACGTTAAATATGCAAGCACTCATGCACTTAAAATATGCATTAACATTTTTTTTTTTGTGATTTAATTTAAAATTATTTATAAAATAAATAGGCTTTAAAATGAGTCAAAACGATTATGTACTTAATTCAAATATAATTTAAACCATTGTCATGTATGATTATGTATCTAATAATAAAATCAATTACAGCAAATTTATTATTATTGTTTTATTCGCAATCCTCAATCGTTTCTAGGAAATACATTTGTCCACGGACAGTCAAAAACAATATTATGCGAAAAAATTTAAAAGTAAATAAATTTTTATCGAAAAATGTTGACTGAATTGTTTCAAATAAAAACGTCGGTGTGGAAAAAATTGAAATATGTTAAATATGTCTCAAAAAGTTTAAAATAGAGTATAAAGATATGAAATATGTCCTAAAAACCAAAAATACTCAAAATATGCATTTATATGCAAAATAAAATTTCAAAACTAGCTTTGTAAAAGCATGAAACGTATTTATTTCGTACTCTGCCACTTTTGTAACTGAGCAAAACAAATATGCAAATGTTACAAGTCCTCTGTCCTAATTTTAACTGACAATTTTATTTTATGTAATTGTGTACTATATACTTAATTATTTGGTCCTTACTACCTACTAAAAAAATAATGGTATTATTCAGTATCACCACCCCCCCTCCCCAAAGTAGGTATTGCAGGTACAATACCAGAACATAAAGATCGGCGCTACTGGTTGTCCGCATGTCGGTCGTCTTGCTCTTGAACTATATATTTTCGTTCTTTGGACGTTTTTATAATTTTAGTAGGCTATTATAATTTAAAAATCCTCGAGTGGGACTCGGTGATAAAATCACTCCAAATGGAGTTTCAGTTTATATAAGACAATTATTTAACTAAACAAATTTTAAAGTTTATTGTTATTACGACACATTCATTTGTTACTGAGCTAATTTTACGTCCTATTATTAAACTGAAAGCAAGAAAAAAATTAATTCGATGAGGAAAAAATTGTTTGAAAAATAAATTTTTTTTGCATTTTTAAAATTTTCTTTCGCTAAAATGTTTTCCAAATTATTATTTATCTATATTTATTTAGATTTTCACAAATTTTGGTTCAAAAAAAAAAAAAATTGTTAAGGTTTTTTTTTTTTGTCGAGTGTTGGGTAGTTTTTCCTACATTTTGGAAAAATTATTGAGAATTCCAAAAAATCCTAAAAGTACCCGATTGAGGAAAATTCTAATTAACATATTTTCAAATCAAAACTTATGGACTCGTATTCCTACACGAAAACATGAAAAAAAATTTAAAAAAATAATAATAAATGAAAAACAAAAAACAGGCGAGTCTCCGAATCTAGAAATAACTGATTAGATATTGTAAATATTTAAGTATCAATACCTAATTTCACATATTAGTGTCCTTTAGTGCACTTAACTTTTAAATTTTAAAAATGGTTTTTATATTTTTGTACAACATTTTTATTATATTTTCTAGCGTTTATAGGTAATTTTAAAATGTTTTAATATCGTTCACCCACCGCGTCCAATTTCTTATTAATTTTAAACGAGAGATAACGTTATACAGAGTTTTTGAGGATACTCTTAAATCTTGTTTTTGGTATACTATAAGGACATGCGATATTTGGTGTGTTGTGAATATTTTACAACCGTTTTATACGATCTTTTTTAAAGTGTAATACAATAAAATATATATAACAAATAAAAAATAATAAGTAATATGGTAAAAATGAACTAATTTAATTTATTAAAATCAGTTTACAAGAAATGGATAAGCAAATCATCCACCAATTATCCACCTTAATAGGTGTAATATTTTTTCAACTTTTAATAGTACCAACCTCAAAATATAACTTGTAATAAAAAATCTGGTTCATAATCGGAAAAATATATCGCGTAACACACACTAATTAGTAGGGCTAGGGACTTATAGGAGTTAGCATGTTTTTCAAAAATCATTCAAAACATAGCTAAGTAATATAGAAATGCGTTTCATAACAGTAGAAATTGAATGCAGTTCTCTTTAATTTGCATATTTTGC
>JAIPRM010009218.1:0-15049 GCA_025469315.1 Stegophylla sp. TES_Ste_2020
CTGAAGAAATGATTTATCGTTTCTTTAAAATATAATACGCCCGTCAAGAGAATACCACCTGTCGTGCGAAGTACACCCATCGTGCGAAGTACACCCATCGTGCGAAGTATGTCCGCTTTTTTTTCGTTATTATTTTATAATATTAAACAATTTATTCCATAAATTGAATCTTACTTAAACATGTGTTTACTCAGTGCCGTTCCCAGGTTTTGCGAGGACCTGGTCATGATTATGATCCAAGACAACTCAATTTACAATATTACATTGAAATTTATTGGTATACCAACGGTTTTTAGCCTTTTTATATTCGAGTACTACGTACTCATTTTGAACGCACTTGACTTAATAACCTTTGTTAGGTATTATTTAAATTGTTACTATTATATATGAAATTCTCATTGTCGATATTTATAGAAAAAACCAATATCAAATAAACCAAATAATTTTTAATGTTAATAATATTATAATTATTAAATTTTTTTATAAAGTGAGATTGCTTTCATACATCACCTGTAAGATTTTCACGTACTACAAATAAAGAGACACTGAACTAAAAAGTAGAACACACATTTTTATATGATTTTATTTATTTAAAATCTATGGAAAAATTGACTACACATTACACAATCGTGCTCCTAAATAAATAAAAATAATACAATTTTATTAAAGGCACTGAATTATTATTTTACTTCATAGCCTTCTAATGAAAAAAATCTGGAAAATTATTTGAAATTTAAAACAAAATAATTTTTTTTTTATCATAACAAATGAATGACAAAAGTTTAAAAATTTATTTATGAATTATTAACTAAAATATAGTTACATAATTTATATACAAAGTTTTAGATAATAGTTTCATAATTTATTTTTTCTGATAAGTTTTTCTCAATAACTAATGTTGTTAATCTTTGTTGTGATATAGACTTTTTAAATTTTTTAAAACGTTGCTTAAGACAAACTACAGTTTATACTATGTTTATTTTGTTTGTAGTTGTTATATACAAATCCATAATAGTCATAATGCACTTGACAGTCAATGAGTGTCGATGAATACTGGGTAATAATAGAATCTTAATATATTCGAATAATATAAATATATATATATACTAATTCAAAACAATTATAATATATTATGTAATGCCTAATTGCAAAACATTATTTAATTCGTAAACATTGATATTATCTGTAATTTGTTTAAAATATAAGTCATCGGTAAAATTGTTGAAAATATTTTTTTTCTTACAAAATACATATTATAGAAAGTACTCGAGGCCCTTCGAGGCACGAGTCACTGGGCAAGTGCCCCGGTTGCCCTGCTCTCGGGACGGCACTGTGTTTACTTACATTTACTTATTTTTATATAAATCAATAAAGTCAATTTTAGATTCACAGTAGAACAAAGAAGCTCGTAGTTTTACAGAATATTTATTTTCATTTTTTCACAATAATTAGTTTCATTACGAATTGTATTTAAGAATGGTGATGATCTTAAATCAGCACAAACTAATAGGTAGAGATAAATTTTTGAGTTGATTTTTTAAATTATCAAACTTTTATTATAGATTTATTAAGATAATTTTTATTTTTTCAAATTAATGATTACACTTACCCCAATCTTACGTTATGTTATTTTGTAAAGGAAAAACAACATTTCATAGAAATTATTTTGTAAGTAATGGTGTCGCAAAGCTCGAAGGAAAACATATAAAAAAAAAAAAAACTTCAAAAATTAATCAGCTTATATCCATATCATTGTGTGACTTATTCAATAAAAATAACAAACGAGATATGGCAGACATTTTCAACGCGGAAATCATTAGAATTGCATTACAATTTACAATCATTCATACTATACTAGATAAAAATAAATCTTAAATAAACATCTCTAACGGCTTCTTTTCCTAGTAATAAAGGCTCGAGTATAACGTAAAAATATTTATGCATCCGGATGCCTAATAAACATTAAAATTGTATCAGACAAACTCAATTTATAACCAGTACGTGAAACTTCTTTGATATTGAGTGTGAACTTTAATATGCATTTACGTTAAAAATGGCACTTGGTTATTCGATAATTTAAAAGCGTTCCCGGAAATGCATATTAACCGGAATTCATATAACATTTTGATAACTTATTTTGGCTCCGCGCATTTATACGAGACTGTAAAACGTTTTATGATATTAAAGAAAATCGATTTTTCGCACATGACAAACTAAAAGCTATCCCGAGTGCACTCGATCTTGCGTTATTAATTATTGTACTTTTATACTTTTATCTCTTAGTCCTGGACTCGACGTGAAAATATCTTGTGTGTGTTTGAAGACTAATAATTGGATATTATGATTTAATAAGAAACGCTTCAAAGGGTAACTTCAAAGGATACTTGATTTATAACGTTACAGGTAATGTAGGTTATTATACATTATAATTTATTAGGTATTAACTAGGTTAACTAGGTCAACTTGGTATTAAAGTACCTGGTTAAAATATTTTACTTGATTTTATAACTATAGAATTATAATAAAAAATTGTGCTCATTTTAATTCGCCAAATTTGTCAATTTTTTAAACATACAACTTAGCCAATAATTTCGTACGGCATTTTAATATATCGAAAATTGGCTCTAGAAGGTACTTCAACGAAGTAACTTTTTGAAATTCTCAAGAGTATTTCAAGGCATTTTCATTGGGTAACAATAAAATATTTCTTCAAATTAAACAGTAAAAAATCAATAGCGTCATTCGTTTCCTTATTACCTACACTTTTATTATTAAAAACTAAAACCTTTTCGTATAGAACTACTTGTCCAAAAATCTCGATTAGTAAATTTTGAAACCGAATTTGCCTCTAGATGGTATATTAGAGAGGTAATTTTTTTTTTTAGGGGGGAAAACTACCAAAAATTTAATAAAAAAAGACTTGGGAACCATTCTTTTTTTGATCCAAACTTTATGAAAATTTAAACATAGGTAGACAATAATAAAAGAAATATTTTGGCACAAGAAAGTTTTGAAAATGTAAAAAAAAAATATTGGATATTTTTCTAACACATTTTTTTCTCGTTAATTATTTTTTTATTTCCTTTATATATTAGATAAATAAAGTAAAGTAAAGTAAAATATAGACAAGAAAGCCGGGCATACTTTGCACTACGAATATTCTTCGCTCTTTGGGCCAGATAATCTTAGTGGGTGTGTTAAAAATTACGATTATTATTGTTCTTATTTTATTAACTTCCTTCATTCATAATCGTCTTATTGTAGACTATAAATGATTTATTGTTTTTTTAAAATTCTACACATCCACCAAGAGTATCTGATCCGAGGAGCGAAGAATGTCCGTGGTGGGTAGTATATCCGGTTTTCTTGACTACACTTTACTTTTTTATTGTATACCTACTAGACACTTCAATTATTTTTAACATTATTCTTGTAATTTAGCGTCTAATGTGAACAGTCCAGATTCGATGATAACGGGTTCAAACCATACCTGGTAACTAAGATTACTTTTCACACTTTTTTTTTAACCGTGACTGACCAGACCTGTGTCAGGATAAATAATAGTACTAATTAAATTATAGCAAATTAATGTAATATAAATAGAATTCAATGGTGTCTCTTTTTTAATAGTATCCCTGGGAGTGAGTAGAACTACGAAAAAATAGAATTGTTAATGTGGTAAAATAATGTGCCAAAATTAGGTTTTCAAATCGAAGTTAATGTTAATTTCACGCCTAAAAAATATAATAATGTTTGATACTTTACCAATTTTAATCATCAACAGACTTCATCAATTATTATCAACAATAGTGTTGTGAAGATTTTATGGCATTAAAAAATAATTCGATCAACTTTTGGACAAACTACAGAACTCTGAAAATTTTGCAAATAACGGTTAAAAGCTTTTTTCTAACATAATTTTAAGCATTGAATACGGTTAATAATTTGTGTTCATTAAAATATTTATCACACATCTATCTATAATTGGTTTTACATAGAGTATATTATATTATTTGAAGTAGAATAGCGAAAATTAGTCTTGTCAGGTTATTTTCACACAAAATAACGGTTCTTTTAAAACTAAAACCTTATTTAATTTTTTTAATTCTGTATACAGTATGAAATGTTTTTCACATAAAAGCCTGTCGACTTAGTTTTTATTTCTAAATGCGAAATTCTATAAGTGTAAGATGAATGTATAAATATATTTATGGTTCAAATTACTTTTATTACAAAAACATTCCAGATTTATTTTTGTTATTACTTCACAACATTTGCATTTTATTTATTTAATTATTTATTTTTTGACGGTTGACAATAGCTTACTTGATTATACATTGTTTATTTTTTCCACTTTTTTTTTTATAATCGTGACGTATGATATTACACCCTATAATAAATTGCATTTGAGTAATTAATTGATACCCGTTGTCTATTTCAGGGGTTTCCAAACTTTTTTATTCAAGGGCCACAAAAAAATCAAATGTTTCTTAGCGGGCCAAAAGTTTATTAACACATATGATTTTTAATTTTATGAAAATATAGGTATGTAAATATGTTAACTTTACATTTTTTTTTATAAAATATTGTTTAAATTGTTTATACTTTATAATATACTTAAATAAAAATATATATAAATATAATATAATATAAATAAATTTTTGAAATAATTTTTTTATTAATGAGAATTATGAAACTGATGTTTTTCTGCCAACATTCGATTGAATTGAGGTTGTATGTCACTCACTAGTTCCAAGTTTCAAAATCACCTCCAAATATTTGTCCGTCATAGCCGATCTATATTTTGATTTTATGTATTTCAGTTTGGAAAAAGTTTGTTCGCACAAATATGTTGTAGCAAATACACACATATATATATATATATATCAATTGTAATTTTTTCTAAATATGGATATTGCGTATCCGGTAGAAATTTATAAAAATCAACTAAAGTCCTTTCGTGATATTTCATTTTCAATGCATCATTACATTGCAAATCAATCATTTCCATTTGGAGGGTAGGAGGTAACTTCTCAATATCACAACCAAACGGATTTTGAAAAATATTAATGTCTTCAGACTTCACGTAAAGGTCAGAAAAACGTTGTTTAAATTAAATTTTAAGTTCAGAAATTATTTTTTGAGCAAAGTCGACTGGAAATTGTGTTTTACAATTTATATTTATCGCAAGTAAAAAAATGAGTAAAACAATTTTTTGAAATTTGTGTTTTAAAGAAAATAAGTTTTTGTCTAAATGCTTTTACTAATGTGTAAATATCGCAAATAAGAACAACTCTACCTTGTAATTTGAAATTGAATTCGTTCATATTTATTCAATTTTAGCTCATAAATTATTATGGTACGTGCCCGTGATAACGATTTTTTGAATTACACATACTTATCATATATTTACTGATATTTATATATTTACCAATGCGTCCTATGCGGGCCTCGGGGCCGTAGTTTGGAGACCCCTGGTCTATTTCATTGAATTGTATGTTAAATATTTATTATAATGTATATATTTAGTGTAGGCATTTAGCACGCTCTCATTTGCCCATCCTGCCACATCTGCCACATGTTCGAATTCTATTGTAATTCGTATATCTACACGTCGACTTGTTACATTATTCCACTTAATATTATTGATTTAATTTGTTTTTTTTTTATCGAATTGTATTGTTCACTGACTTGAAATGTCTTTTATACTTCCCGATACACACATTTTTATTTTTCGACCAGAGTTTATCGATTTTTGTCTTTCAGTGTCACTTTTTAGTAAACTCAAAAAAAAAAAAAAAAAAATCGACGGTTTCGTTGCGACAATATCTTAATTCAACTATATACAGACGTTTGGTTTTTATTGCATTATCATTTACAGACGTCACGACCTTTTCGACGATAGGCGACCGCATGCAAGTGTCGTCTCACATTTCCACCGACGACCACCGGTCTCTCACTTGATTATTCGAATTCGGTTCCGGTTGATTTATTTAAAACGAACTTATCGGAAACGTGTATATTGTTTGCATTTCAATTAAAATCAATTGTTACATTATGACGGACGTCTCGGACCCACGCCGTTGTCGTCGTCGTCGTGTCTCTGCCCACGAGGCGTTCGACGACGATTCTCATTACAGCCACACGGACACATTTTCTTGTTTATCTTTCGTCTTAATCGTTGATTGAATATTGGAAAGAAGTTATCCGCGTGCATTAGTGTCGGATAAATAATTAAGCCCACGAGCTTAATCCGCAAACTACTTTTGTAATTAATACGATCAGCCACTATAGAGATTTATTTTGTTTATTTTCAACGATTTTCATGTGTTCAAATCGATTTCGCACTGCTTAAACACCAATATCGAATTGCTATTTTAAGATTATACGGAATTCGCATAATTATTATTAATTAGTATAAGATTTCGAGTTAAGAAATAACAAACTATAAAGTGCAAATCGACGGTAACGTCGGTAACTGAGATTCAAAGAAGTGTTTAATTCCTCTGCAATTATGTCCTCGGGATTAAAAGCTAGTTCACGATAAATCGAAAAAAAAAAATTCTCATCGTTTATCATGCTGCTGACCTCAGTTTTTTATTATTCGCCCCAGCTTTCTCTCCGGTATAAATTTCCGTGTTTCTACATACTTCTCCAAAAGCCATTCCTTTTTATTATTTACTCCCACACTACGCTTCTTTTGACCATAATCAGCTTGTTCACAGACAGGCACGTATCCAAAGGGAATTATTATACAAAGAAAAAAACAAAAACAAATAGCTCTTGTCAAAAACATATTTTGGTTATTTATTCAATATTTATTAAAATGAACCGACCCGTGAAATAAAATTCGGAATATGTTTCGATATACAAAAATAATGTGTACATTTAATGAGCCTAAAAGTTAGGTTGCTTATTTACGAACAGTAATTTTCTAACCTTTTTTTTTGTAATTTATTTTATTGGAAAATATAAAATAGCCAATCAATGTTTTATACATTTTCATTACTAAGAAATGGATTTTATTTTAATAAAAAAAAACAATAGATGTAGGTACTTATTGATTAAAATCTTTTGCTGAATTATATAAATACCATTAAAGGTATATTACGGATTCTGGAATAAAGCAATGAGAAATATATTATTGAGTTCGTAAATGAAATATAAATTTCGATGAATAAAAGAACATAACAAGATGTAATTCATAGAGGTATTGTTTTTCTACGGTCAGAAGTAATGAATTCAATATCCACAGAACTTTGCTGATTTTTCATTTTCAAACATCTCTAATTATGATAACATTTAAGTCCAAAATTTTATTTTATACTACAGAAAAACATTTTAGTGTCCTCAAAATATACACTAGTGGAAACCATTTCGATTTAATTACTTGTGTAAGTAATCAATATTGACCGCGTTTTGACTTTAAAGCACTTGTAAATTGTAATTAAAAATGTAATTATCTGACAAAAACGTAGTAAGCTCGAGTAAGCTTGTATAGAATAAACAACTCTTAAAACAGTTAACTGTAATTATAAACAACGTAGAAAAATATTTATTTTTTTTCTATTTACAGTCATTTAAGTCGCAATTATAAATTAAAAGACTTGTAAAAAAATTTTTCCAATCTGATTTCTATGAATTTATTTGATAAAGGTAGAAAAATATGCGGGAAATTGTTCGTTAGGAAATAATGTTGAGTGTAATTTAAATAAAAAAATTTCTTAGGTACAGACTGAAATGAAATAATTATAATATAACGTAAAAATTTCAGATTCATTTGGATTATATAAATGCTTTTATAAAATAAAATTCTGAATAGGGCTTTTTGAGATTTTTCTGTGCCATTAGACATGTCAATTATACCGGTAAATCTGAATAATATTTTAGATTCTAAACGAAGTAAAGAAGCTAGTGTTTTTACAATGATTTTCATTTTATTCTTTTTCTTTTTTTTTGTATACACTTTTTCATATAGATAAACTTGTCCAAAAGTTTTGATTCTTAACTTTTTGAAACTGGGTTTGCCTCTAGTTGGTATTTTAAACAGGTCTTTTTTTGAATTTCTCAATTCTTTAATTTTTATTTTTGAAATAAACTACCCAAAATTTGACAAAAATGACTTGGAAACCCTCATTTTTGGTTTAAACTTTATACAAATTTAAATATATTTAAACAATAATATGATAAACATTTTGATACAGAAAAATTTTTAAAATGTAAAAAAAAAAATTTTTGGACATTTTTCTAATACTTTTTTTTCTCATTTAATTCTTTTCTTTATTTATTAGATAAAAAAAAGTAAAGTAAAGTAAGGAAAGTAAAGTAAAAACGAAGTAAAGCAAAGTGAAGTATAGACAAGAAAGTCGGACATACTACGCACTACGGATATTCTTTACTCTTCGGGTCAGATACTCTTGGTGAGTATGTTGATTACTATTGTTGTTTTTTATATTATTAACTTTTTTCGTTCAGAAACGTCTTATTGAAGAAATGATTTATCGTTTCATTAAAATTATACACACCTTGCAAGAGTATCTGACCCGAAGAACGAAGAATACCCGTGGTGCGAAGTATGTCCGTCTTTCTTGTCTATATTTTACTTTACTTTACATTTTTTATTTATTATAGAAATAATTAAAAATTTTATAACTATCCCAAATGTGGTCAAATTTGTTCCGTCTGTACACTGTATCTGAAATGTGTAAAAATTAGAATTGACAATAATACTTTTAGTTTTAGAATTATGATAGGTAACTAAAATTGATTTAATGAAACTGCAAGTTTTATTACAGTTTTTTTTTTCAAATTTTTAGGTAGTTTTCCTTTGTTTTTGAAAAAACTTAGGAGAATTGTAGAAAATGACTTGTTTAAATTGTTATGCCACTCAAAATTTCTAAAGAAAATATGTGCTACACAGTATACGTAAAGATTCGAGTAAAAATGTCTAACAGAAAAATAAAAATAAAATAGTTAAATATTATTGTTTAACTATACTTCTTCACTGCACTCAGAATCTAAAATATTGTTCTATAATTATGGAACTTATATTACGAGTATGATACCTTTAAGTTATATAAAATGAAAGAGAAAAAGGTTTACATCATAAATATTTGAATAACTAACGAAATATAAAATTAAAAATCTCAAACCAAGCACAAATGTATTGAATTATAATTGTTCTAATTTTTATAACGTTAACGTTTTTGATAATATATTTTTTTTTTTTCATTTTCTGATACCTGAATATTGGGTAATGCCTAAATTATAGTAATTATAATTATATAAATATACATATTTCAGTACTTCTAGATCTGTGTTTATTACTAGGCCATATTATATTTTTACATATTTTCGGATTTTTGCATTATTTCTGATATTTTTCTAATTATTTTAATATTTATCGATAATTAATATGGAAATCATGAACACATATTATAATGTGAAAGCAATTCATAGACCGCTTGCACTGGTCTATGAACTTAGAACATTGTAAAAATATAAATTGCTTTCGTGATTTCTTGACAACGGATAACAAAATTTCCTGTATATTTTTTTAAGCGAGTGGACGATTTCGTCAATATCTAAAATCAGTTATTTCTTGGTGTCTCATTTATTTTAATATGCTTTTCATTTTATGTAAATTTTTTGCATGTAGAGTATTATAATTGGAAAAACGTACATTATATTTTATATTTAAATATTTTAGAGCATATTTCATAGTTTTTATGTGTTATAACTTTTAAGCGTTGAACCTTTTTTGTTAAATTGTCATCTCAATAATTTATTGGTACTTGAGAATTCCTCTATTAATAGATTTCAATATTTACGTATATTCCTCGAGTTTTGTGTTATCGAGGATCTTCATTATATTTTATCTCTTTTGAACATTACCGATTAAAAATGAATACAATATTTTATCATTATTCAACGCTCAAGTAAGTACAATATTTTCCATTAGCTAGGTATTTTCAAAATGTTAGTCCCGGAAAAAAAAATACACATATACCTACTTTTAAATTGTTACGTTATAAATGGATTGTAATATTACCCTCTCGAGCGATTCTTATTAATTCATAATAATTATTAATTAGTTTCCAATCCCATTTGGGTCGTTTTCACGCCGAGTCCACGACGATGAGATGAAAATGTATAAATACAATATTGAATGCAGCAAATAAATAGATTTTCATTATACCCAAAAATCGTTTTACAGCCTCGCATAAATACAATGACGTGGAAAATGTATTTTCAATTGGGCTCAACGCCAAAATAAGTAATCAATTGTTATGGATTCGCGGCGATATAGTTTTCTGCGAACGCTTTTAAATTATTACCGTACGACAAAATAACATTATTCACGTAAACTTATAATATTAAAGTTCATATTTCCTTTACCTAGAAAGTTTAACGTAAATTGAGTTTGTTCAAATAAAATAAATAAATAAATTTATATAAGACGTTCGGATTCGTAAATATTTATTCAAAAAAACGAGTAATGGAAACCGTTAGAGTAATTTAGTTCATATATTTTATTTAATAAAACATAAACGATTGTATTACAGTTCTACTGGTTTTCTTGATTGAAAAATTGTGCTATATCTTATCAACTGAAGAATATAATATTTAATAAATAAGTGGCTAATTGCTAAATAAATAAATAATGAATGCTTATTAATCTTTGAACTTTTTTTTTTTTAAGAAATAGTATCTCTCACAAGATAACGTCGTATTACATTATGAGTAAGTATAATTAGTTTTTAAAAACAAAGAATATAAGAAATCGTTTTAAAAGTGTTATGAAAATGCACAGAGAAAGAATAAATAAATACATTTAAAAAATACTAACTCTTTTTCGTTACTCGTAATCTAAAATTCACTTCACCGTTTTACAAAAAGAAATTAAATATAAGTAGAGCCATGTTTAAGTAAGATTTCACAGATTTAATACATTGAAAATGTTATGAAATAATAACGAAAATAATTCTTTCATGTTTTGTGTAAAATGTAACATGAGTCGTAATTATAGATTTATACGCTTGTAAAAAATGATTCACCGAACTGACTTCCACGGAGAGATTTTATTATTGATAGACAAACATGCGAAGAATCTTTTGAGAAAAGAAGAACGTTATTGAAACAAAAAAATCTTAATGGAACTCGACTGAAAAAACACGTTTTAGTTTTATACAATTGTTGACTTTGAACGCATTATAAATTATAAATACTGAATAATGATTTTCTGTGTCATTATATATATATATATATATATATATATATTTGAAAATTGTTGAATAATTGTTTTGCCTTGTTATACAAACAATTTAAAAACAATTAAAAAAAGAAACAAATTCCATAATTCTAAATCTAACTCAAAATTTTGCAAAAAAAAAAAAAAAATGATCCTGTACGATAGCTTTGTTGTTAACGGGTGAATATTTCAAGTTCATAGAAGTGTATAATACGTTTTGGGGTTAAGACGGATGTTATTCGACTTATGAAAACAGTTTTAGTCTTAAACAGTCTCGTTAGAGCTTTAAAACTCTTTTCAAAGATTTCGGGTAAACTTTTGGTCGACAGTATAGTTATAGCATGTCATCGACAGTTTTTGGTATTAGTTACCAGAGACTAAAATATTTACATTTTCGTACTACACACTTCATACTACCTATTATATTGCCTATACTTCCATTTTTTGTCTCCTTCACTTTTTACTTCATTAAAATACTTTAACTACAATATGTATGACGCCCCTCAAGAAAAAAAAAAAAAGAAAGAATATTAATAAATACAATTTTGAAATAATATAATATACTTAAGAATTTCTAAAATTTGATAAGATAATTCTAACATCAGTAGGGCATAAATCAGTACTATGCACTAAATAAAAATTATTAATTAATATTTTCATATCACAAATTTATTAGGACCATGTTATTTCACGCTATTACACGTATCTTTTAAACGAAACCAACGAAATTCATTAATCAATAATAAAATATTGCAAAAATAAAATTAAGTATCAATTGCTATAATGCAGTCAATTTTTCATTTTGTGCTATACTCAATATTTCGTACTACACACAATTTTAGTCCCTGTTAGCTACCCAAGTTACGGGCAAAATCCGAAATGGGGCGAAATCCAGAATTGCTCGGGTAAAACTCGAAATATCCACGGTACTTAGACAGATCATCATGTTTCGGTTTTTGCCCAATCAAATCTAATTGTGACCAATGACATTTGGGCAAATCAGTAGCTTCTATACTATGAATATTCGACAATACAGTGTTATTTTAATAATTACTACTAAACATAGATAAAACCGATAAAATAATATTTCGGGAATACCACTGTGTCTATATATTTAAAAATAATATAACATATATTATAGTACTACAATGTTAATTCAAAAAAGTGTGTACTTCGCTCGTCGGAGTATTCTTCGCACGTCGGGTGGGATACTCTTGACGAGTGTATTGAATTTTAAAGAAATGATAAATATTTTCTTCAATTAAACGATTTTGACCGAAGGAAGTTAATAATATAAAAAACGTGTACATTTTCGCGCATGCTCCACCACAAAATCTAACTATAAAAACATGATAAGCGCTGTACAAATGTTATACAGAATGAGTAAACTCCGTCGTCTGTAATCGGAATAAAATTCAATTTTTTTTCATTAATAAGTCATTTAGTTATTTGCTATAGTTTGAATCAAATGTTACTCTATCGTTAGTTATATTCATATTTATAGACGTTATGGCTTTGCCCGAATGTCCCTGGTCACGACTGTGTTTGCCCGGGCGAAAACCGAAATATGATGATTTGCCCAAGTAGCGTGGGCACTTCGCGTTTTGCCTGTGAATTTCTGAGGTTTGGCCGATTTCGTTTTTTGCCGATAACAGTTATGTAAAATAAACCGTATGACTTTTGCGCTCTAATGCAACGTAATCTCAACGCAGTCATCGTAAACGAGTACTTATAGTAGAAGTCTACTTATTAATTTGTTCAAAAATATTAAACAATTAATTATAAATTATAAAGTAATTATCAAGCGGGCACTGTAGAATAGAAAATGACACTTAAAATTAATTTAGAACTACGAATTTCAGTTTTTATTTAGTCACTAATCGGAGAAAATTAGCAATTAGGTATTTATCGTGTAATTATTGCTGTTAAATGTGTATACATTACAACCAAGTGTCCATGCTGTAATACAACACTCGTATACGGTTAATTTTTTCCATTATTCCGAGTAATTACAACGAAATTTCTAATTAATGCTTTTTTTTCTACCGTAACTCGTAACTCAGTAATTTATTATAATTTTAACGTGCAAATGGACAATGTCGATCCATGTAATTGCACAAAAGGGTTTACTATTATTTTTATTATATTATTCCATTATACCTTATCACTCGTGATCTGACCCTGTGCGATGTATAAGTTTAATTAAAATGTTTCCGTACGATTTGAAACTCTAATGAAATTACAAACTATTTTTTATTTGCGAGGTTTATTGAGTATTTTAGAGATTTCCCATACGACAACCAATACTTTTAACTTCAAATCCTGAAAGAGAATATTGTTTTTGAAAAGTTTGGTATTTAAATTAACTTCTTCATCCTTCATTTTAAGTTTATTTGGAGTTTTCGGGGTACCCCGAACAAACGTTTTTCCACTCACTTGCTAGTCTAAACTTTTCGTTTGTACTTATTGAAGTCATATTGAGTGGATGTGTTTCGAATAATATATCGATCCTCTTTAGTGTACCCAAAGTTCATACCCAGATGTAACCAGAAAACCACATATTCTCCAATAGTATTTATTTTGCATGTAAAAAAATATTTATTTAGTTTTTAATTATTCTAAATTTAGTATGTATGCAGAATGCAGATGTTTTGAAATTATTTTACACTTTTTTGTAAACTCAACTCGTTGGAAGATGGCTTAGAATTACAGCAAGACCTTAACTTGGTATTGTTGTAATATCACTCGAATTACGTAAGTTCAATAAATGTACAATGCTATTTCATTTTTTTTTTTTTTTTTAAATAAATCTCCATTCATAATTTATCACTACTCACGTACTGACTATATTCACAGGGTTAACGCAATTAATTATTTTGGAATCATTTTTACAAGCTCATATTCATTCAATTTTCATGTGTAAACTATATTTTTCCTAATGAAAGCTTCACTGTCGCTTGGCTTTATTACCAGAAATACCCAAACAATATAACACTTTATATTAGAAAAAAAAAAACATTTTACTCCGCTCTAGTGTGCTTAAATAATTTAATATGGCTCCATTTTATGAAATTCGTATAAGTTTTACCGTATAAACAAATTAGAACGTGTTCAAGACGAATTTATAAGAGATACGAAAATAGTTAGTTGATAGTTGCACAGTAGAATTTTCTGATTTAATTGTCAGAACTGTGAACCCTTCAGGAAATAGTTTATATATTAATAGGTTAAATTCTAGATGTATATTTATGGATGTTAAATTTATTAATAAAATTATTGTACACGGCTCAATCAACGACGATTTTATCCTCAATTAGAATTAATTAGTATATCTGATTCTTAATTTTAATCCATAAATAATTAATAATAATAAAAAAGCGGACATACTTCGCACGACGGGTGGTATTCTCTTGACGGACGTATTAAATTTTAAAGAAACGATAAATCATTTCTTCAGTAAAACGATTCTGAACGAAGGAAGTTAATAATATAAGAAAAAAAAAATAGTATGTCGTCACTATTAATAAATATGAAGCACGAACCATTTGTAAAATTATCGGCATACTTAATATAATAGTAATATAAAGTTTACATAATTATATTTATGTTGGGAATCCCACGATACGATTAAGGTGTGCACGGATTGAGGTGGCACAGCCACGCCGTGCGGTGCCGCCTAAATGTTTATCGGTTATAATAACCGAAAATATTGAATTATCAAAATAGAATAAAATAGATAGAAAACTATTGTTGCACGTGGATTTTAACTCACACCATCGTATTCAGCGTCGAAAAATA